>PVKV010024803.1:0-30724 GCA_004027835.1 Alouatta palliata | reverse complement strand
ACAGCCGAGCCGGCGAAAACAGCCGCGCCGGCCAAACCAGGTGCGCTGGCGACCCGTGGGGCTCCTCCCCCTGGGAATCTCCTGGTCGGTGGGCAATAAAAATCCGTCTGGGAATGTGGCGTCCACTCACCCTCCACGCTTTCACTGGGAGCTGCAATCCTCAGCTGCTCCTAATCGGCCATCTTGGATCCTCCCCTCCAGGATAGTCTTTCTTTTAACTGCCTCATCAAGATCAGCTGATTTGGGACCTTGATTACATCTACAAAATCCTTTCACCTTTGTCTTATAATATTGCATTCACAGTTCCATCCACACTTAAGAAGGAAGGGGATTATATAGGGTTTTTCACAAGAGGCAGGAATTGGGGCCCTCTCAGAATGTTATTGGTTGTGTTCTTTGGGAGAACCTTGGCACATACACAAGGTTATCATGTGAGTTCGAATTCAGGTCCAGTCTGCATCTCTCCAAACCCAATCTGTCCTGTATTTTATCTACCTTCACACGAGGGGCAAGAATGTTAACGCTCAAGGATGTTTAAATGCTCAGTTCAGCCCAGAGGGCTCCAGCAGACTTGAATTCCATATAACCTTGAGATTGTCACTGGTTTACTTTACCCAGAAACCAGTGACTCTCAATTCCACAACCCCATCCCCCACCAACCAGACTTTTCTGTAGGCACAATTAGTGTTCTCAGCCTGATGACACAGAAAGTGGAAGACAATAAACAGAGAATGCTCCTGTTGCAATGGGTATGATACAAACTATCAGACATGATTTCAGCTGCAAATGACTAAAACCCTAACCAAACAGGGCTTAAACAACAATAAAGATGTGTCTATATGAGGTCTGGAAACAGAGAGGCTCCAGGTTGATTATTCAATTGCTAATAAAGTACATGGGTTCTTTCCTTCTTTCTCCTCTGCCACCCTTAGGGTGTTGACTTGGAAATATTGCCCATTATATTCCCAGAGAGGTTGCTGTAGATGCAGGTGTCACACAGTGATAACATCTAGAAACACAACATGGTCCTTCTCACTTGCCTCTTTTTACCTTTTAGAATAGAGGCTGAGAAGAGCTAAACTGCCCTGCAAAATAGTGAAAAACACCAATGCTTCATAAATTCTTCCACAAAAAGTAGACAAAACACTTCCAAACTCACTCTGTGAGGCCAGTATTACCATGATATCAAAACCATAACAAAGATATTACAAGAAAAGAAAACTATAGACCAATATCCCTTATGAATATAGATACAAAGAATCCTCAATAAAATACTGGCAAACTGGAAATAGCAACATAAGAACAGGTTTATGTACTATGACCAAGTGGGATTTACCTCAGGATTGCAAGGTTGGTCGATCTGAAAATCAATCAATGTAATATACCTTATTAACTGAACAAAGTGCAAAAACCACATGATTTGACATAAAAAAAGCATTTAACAAAACCCAACACTCTTCCATGATAAAAACAATAAACAAAGTAGAAATAGAAGAGAACGTTCTCCACCTGACAAAGGACATATACAAAAACTTATGGCTAATATCATATTTTTCATTGAAAATTTACAAATTGTAATTGTATATATTTATGAGGTACAGAGATTTATGATGTATTTATACAATGTGGAATGATTAAATCAAGCTACTAACAAGTCCAACCTCAAATACTTATCATTTTTTGTGGTGAGAACATTTGAAATTTACTCTCTCAGCAATTTTGAAATATATAATACACTATTGTTAATTAAAGGCAACCTATTGTGCAATAACTCTCCAAAACTTATTCCTTCTAACTGAAACTTTGTACCCTTTGACCATAACCTCCTTGTCCTTCTCACAACTCCAGCCTCTGGCAACCACCACTCTACTCCCTGCTTCTTTGAGTTTGATTGTTTCAGATTCCATATACAAGTAAGATCACGCAGTATTTGTTTTCTGTGCTTGACTTATTACATTTAGCATAATGTCTTCCAGGTTCATCCATGTTGTTGCAAATAAGAGAATTTCCTTCTTTTTTAAGGCTAAATGGTATTTCATTGCGTATATATACCACATTTTCTTTGTCCATTCATCCAGCGATGCACATTTAGGTTGATTTCATAACCCGGCTATGGTGAATTATGCTGCCAGGACACAGGAGTACAGATATGTCTTTGACATACTGATTTCAAATCCTTTGGATATATTCCCAGAGGTTACTGGATCATATGGTAATTCTGTTTTTAGTTTCTTGAGGAATCTCCATACAATTTTCCATATTGAAATTTTCCATGTTGATGGCCATACTATCCCATCAACAGTGTGTAAGGAGTCCCTTTTCTCCACATCCTTGCCAACACTTATCTTGCATTTTTTGATAACAACCACTCTGACAGAAGTGAGGTGATATATCATTGTAGTTTTAATTTGCATTTCCCTAATGATTAGTGATGTTGACCACTTTTTCATATAGCTGTTGGCAATTTATATGTCTTTTTTTTTTTTTTTTTTTTTGAGACAGTCTCTCTCTGTCGCCCAGGCTAGAGTGTAGTGGTGCAATCTCAGCTCACTACAGCCTCCACCTCCTGGGTTCAAGTGATTCTTGTGCCCAGCCACTCGAGTAGCTGGGACCACAGGTGCATGTCGCCATGCCCAGGTAATTTTTGTGTTTTTGGTAGAGACAGGGTTTCACCATTTTGGCCAAGCTGGTCTCAAACTCCTGGGCTCAAGCAATCCACCTGCCTCAGCCTCCCAAAGTGCTGGGATTACAGCCATGAGTCACCATGCCCAGCCTGTATGTATTCTTTTAAGAAATGTTTATTCAAGTCCTTTGACCGTTTTTAACTGGATTATTTGTTTTCTTGCTAGGAGCTGTTTGAATTCCTTATAGATTTTGGATATTAACCCCTTATCACATGTATGATTTGCAAATATGTTCTCCCAGGCTATAGGTTGTTTCTTCACTCTGTTGTTTCCTTTTCGGTACAGAAGCTTTTTAGTTTGAAGTAATCCCATTTTTCTATTTTTGCTGTGCCCGTGATTTTGGAGTCAAATTCAAAAAAAATCATTGCCCAGACCATGCCCTTATCTCCTACCATATACAAAAAGTAATTGAAATAAATCAAAGTCCTGATTTATTTCAGGAGCTAAATGCAAGAGCTAAAACTCTAAAACTCTTAGAAGAAAAAAAATTAGTATAAGCCTTCATGACCTTCAATTAGGCAACGGTTTCCCAGATATGACACCAAAAGCACAAACAACCAAATGAAACAAACAGATAAATCAGGCTTCATCAAAATCAAAAAGTTTTGTGCTTCAAAGGACACTGTCAGGAAAGTGCAAAGGCAACCCACAGAATAGGAGAAGATATTTCAAATCATATGTATCTGTTAAGGGTCTAGGATTCATGATATATAAAGAAATCTTACAACTCAACAATAAAAAGGCAAATAATTCCATTGTTAAATGCAAATCAAAACCACCAGATACTTCCTCACACCCACTAGGATGGCTTCAACCAAAAAGACAAAAAAACAAGTGTTGGTGAGAATGTGGAGAAACTGGGACCCTCATACATTACTGGTGGGAACATAAGATGATGCAGCCACTTTTTTTTTTTTTTGAGACGGAGTCTTGTTCTGTCACCCAGTCTGTATTACAATGGCCTGATCTCAGGTCGCTGCAACCTCCAACTCCTGGGTTCAAGCAATTCTCCTGCTTCAGCCTCCCAAGTAGCTGAGACTACAGGTGCATGCCATCATGCCCGGCTAATTTTTGTATTTTTAGTAGAAACAGGGTTTCACCATATTGGCCAGGCTGGTCTCAAACTCCTGACCTCAAGTGATCTGCCCACCTCGGCCTCCCAAAGTAGTAGAATTACAGGCATGAGCCACCATGCCTGGCCTATGCAGCCACTTTTAAAAACAGTTTGGCAATTCCTCAAAATTCCACTCCTAGTTACATACCCAAGAGAATTAAAAACATATGTTCACACTAGAACTTGTATAGAAATGTTCAAAGCAGCATTATTCGTAAGAGCCAAACAGTGTAAAGAACCTAAATAAATGTTCATAAACTGAGGAATGAACAAATAAAACATGATATATCACATAGTGGAATATTATTCCACATAAAAATTAATTAAAGTACAGATATATGCTACAACCTGGATGAACTTTGAAAACATTGCGCTGACTGAAAGAAGCCAGTCACAAAAGGCCATGTATTGTATGATTCCTTTATATTCCTTTATTACATGAGCCAGATCCCTTTGTTATATGAAATATCCAGATTCCTTTATTATACGAAATACCAGAGTAGATAAATCCATAGAGACAGAAAGTAGATTGGTGGGTGCCTAGGGCTGAAGGGAGGCTGTGGCAGGCAGTGACTGCTGATGGGTATTTCTTTTGGGAGTGATGAGAATGTTCTAGGATGAGAGAGTAGTCATAGTTGTACAATGTTGTGATTATATTAAAAACTAGTGAACTTTGTACTTTTAAAGAGTTAATTTTATATGTGGATTATATCTTGATTTTTTAAAAGAGAGTGAGAATTTGAAGTTCACAAGAGTTTCTGAAAGGGATGTGGTAAGGATGAGAGAGAAGAGAAGAAAGTGTGAGATCGTGAGGAGCACAGGCTTACAAGCTGGTGCAGTGGATGAGAAGTCGTTTGACAAGGACCGGAAGGCCTTGAAACACAGAGCTGCTAAGGTACAATTTTAAGTTGATGCTGCTGTGTGCATGACGGTGTTTCACCTCCAAATCCCTCTTCTGAGACTGAGGACACAAGCTCAGAAAAGAGAATGGAGACTTTGGTGATTACACCTAGAGAGGAGAAGAAAGGCAAGGGCATTGAGTGTAAAGTGTGTTGGAGTTATGCTGTAAACGTCGTAATACTCTCAGCAGGCCAGGCACAGTGGCTCACGCTGTAATCCCAACACTTTGGGAGGTCAAGGTAGGTGGATCACTTGAGGTCAGGAGTTCAAGACCAGCCTGGCCAACATGGTGAAACCTCATCTCTACTAAAAATACAAAAATTAGCTGGGCGTGGTGGCACGCGCCTGTAATCCCAGCTCCTCAGGAGGCTGAGGCAGAAGAATCACTTGAACCCGGGAGGCAGAAGATGCAGTGAGCCCAGATCCTGTCACTGCACTCCAGCCTGAGCAAGAGAGCCAGACTCCATCTCAAAAAAAAAAAAAAAAAAAAAAAAAAAATTCTCTCAGCAGTATAAAAACATCTTAGTGGCATGGACTTGCTTGACCCTGGGAGCCAATCAGGAATAACGACCCCCACCTCTGTTTCTCTACCACGGCACAGGAAGTTCTTTCCAAGTCTGCAGTTGCTGGAGATGAGGAGGTGGGGTCAGGAAGGAGGCGGGCAGGAGGACTGATGGAAACTGGAATTGATGGAACCCCTGATGAAACCCCAGAGGTTGTAGGTTGGGGGGATAGGGAAGGGGACTCTCAGGGAATATGGGAGAAGTGACAAAGTTTAAGAGAAACTGAGAGGCCTGTAGGACAAGAAGAGGAAGAGAAAGAGACCTCACAGACCCGAAGAGAGATTCGGTGGCCAAGAGACACAGGTTGGATAGAACACGTCTAAAGAAGAAGGTTCTTCTGAGGCAAAAGAATGAGATGAAGATTTTTCCTAGGTGTCACCATGCAGTGTATTCTTGAATCCATATCATATTCTTCAAAAAACTCAGCCGGGTGCCATAGTTCATGCCTGTAATCCCAGCACTTTGGGAGGCCAAGGTGGGCAGATCACCCGGGGTCAGGAGTTTGAGACCCAGCCTGGGCAATATGGTGAAACCTCATCTCTACTAAAAATACAAAAATCAGCTGGGCATGGTGGTGGGTGCCTGTAATCCCAGCTACTCAGGAGGCTGAGGCAGCAGAATTGCTTAAACCCGGGAGGCAGACGTTGCAGAGAGCTGAGATCATGCCACTGCACTCCAGCCTGGGCGACAGAGTGAGAGACTCCATTGCAAAAAACAAAAAAACCTCTAATCGATATTGAAACTCCTGTGGGGCTCGTGCTCCCTTCAAGCATACTGCTCCAGGATAATCCACCCTGTGTCGGAGTTGAGAAAACAGAACTCCTGAGGGATCTACTATATCCAAACTATTAGAGTCCCAGTTGATGAGCTTTTACTGCAAAAGCAATTCAGAAACAGATTCTTTTCTCGGGGCTCTTCGGAAAGGTGAGCAAATCAATCTTACTTCCTAGATGTGTCAGCTGTGTCCAGAAAGAAACACAGGAGAAATGAGTCCCTAACAGGCCCAGGTGGAAGTTCAGTCCACTGCTCTCAATCCTGTATGTTTTGTTCCACTCCATTATTTCTTTTAAATTGCTGAGTAAAATGTTGGATATGACTGAGGCATCCCAAAAGTCTCAAAGCCCTAAATATTTAACATCAATTTAAAGAAGACACAAGATACTGGGCTTTTATTTCCCCATTGTCAAAATATGGGGCATACGCTGTTGCAAGTTGAGTGTGTAAAACAGCATCATGCTTTTTTATAGTCACAGAATCAATCACAAGAATTCAGCTTGTGAACAGGAACTTCTCCTATTTGATAAATGACTTGATTACTGTGTGTTACTGATTATTGGCTTTTCGAGTGCATTACAAATGTTGGAAACATCCATTAGTCCGTATTTATCAACATCTTAGGAACTGATTAAAGTGAATCAGTGTTTCAAAAATATAGAGGAACTACTTGTGCTGAGAACACAACAGTAAAGATATCTAACAGATCCTTTGGGAAGAGAGAAATAGACAAGAATCTTAAGCCACCTTTCTTTTGTTGTTGTTGTTAGAGACAGGTTGGACTGCGGTGGCAGGATCACAGCTCACTGCACGCTCAGTCTCCCAAGCTCAAGCAGTCCTCCCACCTCAGCCTCCCAAGTAACTGGGACCACAGTGCACACCACCACAGCTGGCTCATTTTTTTTTTTTTAATTTTTAGTAGAGATGAGCTCTTGCTATGTTGCCCAGGTTAGTCTCAAACTCCTAGCCTCAAGTGATCCTCAAGCCTCAGCCTCCCAAAGTGCTGGAATTACAGGAATGAGTCACTGCTCCATCCCAGGTCATCTTCTGAATGTAATTTATTTTCTGCAGGTTTGCCAGTTAGCTTGTCACTTTTACTTAGAAGTATCTCAGAAAGAAAAAAAAGTTAAAGCAGGTGTGAGGAGAGAGGGAAGGCAGACACAAATGGAATCCAATATTATAATAGAAGATCACTGCTTAGATTGTGTCCATAGTTCATCTTTGCTTTGGTTTCCATCTTAATTTTTAAATAGGGATTGGTAAAGTTTTTCTATCTCTTCATAGTAAATATTTTTAGTTTTGTAAGCCAGACATAGTCTGTTGCAACTACTCAACTCTGCCTTTGTAAGAACAAAGCAGCCATAGGTAATATGTAAATGAAGGGTGTGGCTGTGTTTCCTGAAAACTTTATCAGGCGTCAGGTTGGATTTGGCCCATGGGCCACAGTTTATCAACCCAGCTCTTCACTACACTAGAACCAACAGCCATGATTATGCTTTACAATTTTGATGACTCCTGACATCAGTGACTGCATGTCATATTTACTGTACTTCAAACAAATCATTTATTTTCTTTTCTCTTTGTACATTACCAGATTACATTGCGATGCTATGTCACAAATTTGGAGGTACCACATTTTAATAGGAAGGAAACATTATGATACGGAGACAAATGTACATCACTCCAAGCCTCCCCAATGCCATCCTATGGTCCCCAGCATTGAATCCCCATGAAAATGAATGATTGTGGGGGAGTGGAGCAGGAAGTTTTAGGCAGAAGTAGTGAAATGATTCTAAAAACCCTCTACCTCTCTTTCTCAGTCCTTAACTTTCTCTCTTCTTCCTCTTTCAGAGTGGGATTTTGCATGGTAAGATTTGGATGTGCTTTTGAATGGGAGGCCAAGCAGGGCTCCGGTAAGTGAGGCCCAGAGCTGGTATTCCTGGGCTTGGTGACAGGCCCTGGGTCCCTCCCTCTCTGAGGATGCCATTCCATGTATCCCCATCACACATCCCTCCGAGGTTCGATGCTGCTGGCACTGATTGCTTCTATGAGGACTTCATATTCTAATTCCAGCACATTCTCCATTTCTCAATTGACCACTCCAAAAAGCTCCCCTCAAAGGATCAGACTGGCCAAGAAAAATTTGCAAGGCCCTGGGTACCCCCCACTTCTACCTGCACAGCTTCAGACAACCCCAGAATCCTGATGCCTGCTCTGTGTGGGACCAAGAAAGGCCCTCTCAACCTTGTCCTGCTCTCAAATCTCTTTTTCCAGAAAGTTCAGCTGCACTCCCATTTCCACTACTGTGTAACACTGCTCTGCTCTGGCTGGGAAAGCAGCTAATTTTCCAACAGGGAAAGAATCTTGTACATTGAGACCAACTATAACATTATCCCAACTATAACATTATTGTGACAAGGTGTGCACAAATAATTTGTTATCAAAATTTAGCCTTTCTGACATAAAATTAAATTATGCTTTCAAAAGCTTAGAATGGCCTAAACATTATCCCTAAAATAATGTCACTTCTGTGTCACTTCTGATGTACTTTCTGTAGTGAAAAAAAAAAAAGTTAGGTAGGAATGAATGAACAACCTTTGCTTCCCCTCACAACCCAAAAGCCCTTGATCCACAGTGAA
This sequence comes from Alouatta palliata, assembly GCA_004027835.1. Taxonomy (NCBI): domain Eukaryota; kingdom Metazoa; phylum Chordata; class Mammalia; order Primates; family Atelidae; genus Alouatta; species Alouatta palliata. Next base: position 22,050 of record PVKV010024803.1, on the reverse strand, counting down.
CAGCTGTGGGAACTACAAATTGTTCTGCTGCTTGCGAGTATGGTTTTATACTTTCTGTTGTTTTCTTCACACTTCAATCTGAGATACTTTTTTTTTGGTTTTTTTGAGACAGAGTTTCACTCTGTCACCTAGGCTGGAGTGCAGTGATGCAATCTTGGCTCACTGCAACCTCCGCCTCCCAGGTTCAAGCAACTCTCCTGCCTCAGCCTGCTGAGTAGCTGGGATTATAGGGGCCCACTGCCATTCCTGGCTTTTTTTTTTTTTTTGTATTTTTGGTAGAGATGGGGTTTCACCATATTGGCCAGGCTGGTCTCAAAGTCCTGACCTCAAGCTGTCTACCCACCTGAGCCTCCCAAAGTGCCGGGATTACAGGTGTGAGCCACCACACCCAGCCCTGAGATATATTTTTAACAAGAAAGACATCAAGGATAAGCACACATGTGAGTAACCCCTGCCCTGTTAGTGAACAAATATGCTACCCTGCAAAGATGAGAAATCTGCCATCAGGCTATAAACTTCTTTGCTTCTTTCCAGTACTACTCATTCAGATTTGCTTTCATGCATGTACCACAAGGAAAATCAGACATCCTGGATTTGTCCTGTGTTCCTCATCAGCAGAGGAAGCCACTTGCAGCCCTTATGAGAGTCAAGGCTACTCTACCAGGTCTCTTCTTACATAGTCAAAAATGTGTGAATTCCATTTATTGTGATTTTAACAAAAATGTTTATTTAAATGTGTTTATGGTGGTGCTTGCTTGCTTAATCATTTGTTGTATTTTATTTTATTTTATTTTTATTTTATTTTATTTTATTTTATTTTATTTTTGAGACAGGTTCTCACTCTGTAGCCCAGGCTGGAGTGCAGTGATGCGATCCTAGCTCACTGCAGTTTCAATCACCTGGGCTCCAGCAATCCTCCTGCCTCAGCCTCCAGAAGAGTTGGGACTACAGCTATGGGCCACCATGCTCAGCTAATATTTTTGTGGAGATGGGGTCTTGCTGTGTTGGCCAGGCTGGACTCAAACTCCTGGCCTCAAGTGATCCTCCTGCCTCAACCTCCCAAAGTGCTGGGATTGCAGGTGTAAGCCATCACTACCCTTGGCTTGTTTGCTTAATTATCTATGGAATACAGAGAAAAAACAAAATCAATACTCTTTTAAAAAATAATCAGTCCTTAAAATACATTTTTAAGCCAAGCACAGAAGGATCTCAAGGTGAGCTCATGCTAGATCAACTGGGTGAGCCCTAAATGCAATGAGCCTTATAAGACAAAAGGAGAAATGAATACAGAAAGAGACACGGGAGAAGGTGATGTGGCCACAGAGGCAGAGATGGGAGTGACGCAGCAGCAAGCCAGGGAGCCCTACCGATGGCCGGCCACCATCAGAAGCTGCGAGAGAGGCAGGGAACAGATTCAGAGCAAGCACAGCCCTCCTGACACCCTGATTTCAAACTTCCAGCCTCCCAGACTGCGCAAGAATAAATGTCTGTTTTTTTAAGCCACTCGGTTTGTGGAACTTTGTCATAGCAGCCCTGGGAAACTAATACCTATGGGTCAAGGCAGGGGGAAAACGGTGCCCCAGTACAGAGAAGATTAGCTCCAGGTTCTGAGAGAGCCAAAAAGCAGCATCTCATGGCTGTCAGCAAACCCCTGGGAGGACGGCAGATCCGGCAGGTGGGGGGTGCCAAGCGAGCTTGCTGGTGGTTGGAGCATGCCTGTTGCCATCACTCTGTGGAAACCAAGTACCAGGCAAACAGTTAGGCGTTGTTCAAAGCCAGTGTAAGAAAGGCACTCTCCAACAGAGCCATCAGCTCTAGCAGAGGCCAGCAAACTTTTCTGTAAAGGGCTTGAAAGTAAATATTTTCAGCTTTGTGAACCATAATTCTGAGTGGTCTCTGTCACACCTACTCAGCTCTGCTGTTGGAAAGGGAAACCAGCCATATGCGATTAGCAAACAAATACATGTGAAAATCTTTATTTACACATGCCTGGGTCTACACCCAAAAAAAAATGTAAAGCAGGGACTCAAACAGATAATTGTACATGAATGTTATTCTCACAATAGCCAAGAGGTGGAAATAACCCAGGTGTTCATCAGTAGATGAATGGACAAAGAAAATGTCGGATATATGCACATACAAAGGAATAATATACAGCCTTAAAAAGGAATGAAATTCTGACACATGCTACAACATGGGTGAACCCTGAACATATGATGCCAAGTGAAATAAGCCAGACACAAAAGTAAAAAGATTGTATAACTCCACTTACATGAAGTACCTAGAACAGGCAAATTCATAGAAATAGAAAGTAGAAGTTACCAGAAGCTCAGGAAAGTGGGAAATGGGAAGTTACTGATTCATGGTACAGAGTTCCTATTTGGGGTGATGAAAATTTTTGAAATTAGATAGCAGGATGGTTACACAAATTGTGAATATATTTGGTACCTGAATTGTACAATTTAAAATGGTTAAAATAGAAGTTTTATGTTATGCATATTTTTCCATAATAAAAAACAGTTTGCACTGAGAAAAAAACTATATATTTTTTTCAGACTGAGTCTCACTCTATCACCCAGCCTGGAGTACAGTGCCACAACCTCAACTCACTGCAATCTCTACCTCCCAGGTTCAACCGATTCTCCTGCCTCAGCCTCCTGAGTAGCTGATTACAGGCGTGCACCACCACACCCAGCTAATTTTTGTATTTTTAGTAGAAACAGGGTTTCACCATTTTGGCCAGGCTAGTCTCCAACTCCTGACCTCAAGTCATCCGCCTAGCTAGGCCTCCCGAAGTGCTGGGATTACAGGTGTGAGCCACCGAACCTGACTTATTTACAAAAATAGGGACTGGCCATAGCTTGCCCACCCCTGGTATAGTGTTTTCTATAACATCAATAGAAGTTGTGCCAGCATTATCCCAGCATAGCAGATACGAGGTGGTACTTCCCAGGAGCTCCGCCATCCTCAGCCGCTAGACTGCATCCTTTCCTTTGGGGATATACACATACACCTCTGGAACATGGAGGAAGACATATTAATATGGGATACTATGATTTTAAAAGCCTCAAAACCATATCATTTATGCTATGCTCTGCCCCTGGAAGCCAAAATGCACAGAGGAACCCGCTGGTAGACTATGAAGATAACGGGTTCAGGGTACCCAGTCACCGTTCACCGCATGGCCTCAGCCACGTTATCCCTGCTCTCTGGGCCTCAGCTTAATCAGATGATTCTCACTTACTGGCTATATGATGTCCAGCCCCAAAAAGCATGTAGCTTAGAAATGAGACTGCATGTGAAGGCATTACACCACCCCCCATGGACAGCTGCCACCACCCTTCATCGTAGTTTCATCCAGAAGAATAAACATCCTCAGAGAAACACATATGAAATGCACAAAGCTTGAAGTCATAATTCAGTACATAATAACCTGCAAACCAGTGCAGGTTTATGAGCTAGCTCATAAAATAAATCATCGTCGTGTTTTTAAAATGATTTTTCATGTGTTATCATTACTTCTCGGGCATACCGTAAATTAACTGTGAAGTGCTACTTCCTGCAGGGAGTTTTTTTTCCCCCAAATAAAAAGAGGTTATAAAGCTAAAGAACGCAGACACGCATCATGTCTGCAAAAATCATTTTTTAAAAAGATCAAATGTAATATTTTCTTTCAACATGGACAACTGCTTTGAGATTTTCCATTCGAGCAGCCTTGAACACAGCCTCCAGCGTTTGCCAATTACTCCTGACAAATACCATTTGGGCCTGAGTGATGTTGTAAGTGAAATAAAACAGTGGAGAGAAAAAAACCAGAACATGATAAAAGGAATTTTTTTTTGGTCTGCTGAGAACTTACTGTAAGTTATACATTCAGGAGGGAAGGCCCCACTTCCTGCCCGTGACGGACTCCATGTGAGCTGGAGTTTGAAGGTGACTTTTGTTTGACAGTAATAGGAAGGGAAGACAAAACTCAGTCTTCACGTCCCTTGAAAGGGAGTCAGCTCTTTTTTCCTCCCTCACAAAGAAGAAAAACAGTATATAAACAAAAGAAGAAAAGAAAGGGGCACGAGACCCTGTTCCCCGTCATTCTGCACAACATGCATTAATGGCTGAAAACAAGGCCACGAAGTCAGCCTGGCCAGCATGCCCGGGCGGCCAGCACCTACAGCGTCTGCCTCTGCAGTGAGCTCTCAGCATGTTAGAACCCGCAACCAAAGTCACAGAAAGAGAGGGCACAGCAGGCTTTCAAAGTGCAGTCATCTGGTCCCCTAACACCTCCCAACCCCTCTCTCTTGAAGTTTCCTCCTTTTTTTTTTTTGAGACAGAGTCTCCTTCTGTTGCCCAGGCTGGAGCGCAGTGGTACAATCTCAGCTCCTACAACCTCCACCTCCCAGGTTCGAGCAATTCTAGTGCCTCAGCCTCCTGAGTAGCTGAGATTACAGGCACCCGCCACCACACCTGGCTAATTTTTGTATTTTTAGTAGAGATGGGGTTTCACCATGTTGACCAGGCTGGTCTGGAACCCCTGACCTCAAGTGATCCGCCCACCTTGGCCTCCCAAAGTGCTGAGTTACAGGTGTGAGCCACCGCACCTGGCCACGTTTCCTCCTTTTCTGAGGTTCCTGTCCCAGAATCTATGATGGCCAAGACAGAGAAAAGGTGAAGTCCGCTCCCCCTCCACCACCGCCTTTCCCAACATTCTTCTCTGTTCCCCGTTCTTTAAGGCTCTGGTGAAACTCAACCTTGACCTCAGTGCTCTGGGGAATCAGAGAGCGGCCAGGGGAAATGACTGGAAAGAGGTTGGGTGGTGACTGGACACGGTGGCTCATGTCTGTAATCCCACCATTTTGGGAGGCCAAGTTGGGAGAATCACTTGAGCCTAGAGTTTGAGACCAGCCTGGGCAACAAGGTGAGACCCCATCTCTACAAAACATTTTAAAAATTAGCCAGGTGTGGTAGTGCATGCCTGTAGTTCCAACTACTCAGTAGATTGAGGCAGGAGGATTGCTTGAGCTCAAGAATTTGAGGCTGCAGTGAAGCAGTGAGCTATGATTGACAATTGCACTCCACCCTGGGCAAAAGAGCAACCCTGTCTCTTAAGGCTGAGTGGGTACCAAGTGCCCATGTGGTATCCAGCAGACCAAGACTCAAAGCTGGTCTGTCTATACCAACCACGAACCTTGGACAAGGAAGGGACTTTGCTAGCTAATAAAAATAAGCGGCCAGGTGTGGTGGCTCACGCCTGTAATCCCAGCACTTTGGGAGGCCAAAGCAGGCAGATCACAAGGTCAAGAGATCGAGGCCATCCTGGCCAACATGGTGAAATCCCGTCTCTACTAAAAATACAAAAATTAGTTGGGCGTGGTGGCACGCACCTGTAGTCCCAGCTACTCAGGAGGCTGAGGCAGGAGGATCACTTGAACCGGGAGGTGAAGATTGCAGTGAGCCGAGATTGCACCACTGCACTCCAGCCTGGTGACAGAATGAGACCCTCTCTCAAAAAGTAATAATAACAAGCTGGTCTGACTGACTGAGCTGGACTTTCCCCATCTGGTGGGAGTACACTAGCGTAGCCACTGAGGGAAAAACTGATTGGGGGCTGGCAGCCTTGGTACTGTGCTGGCACCTGGAAATGCTAAGTCAATGCCACAGCCCCGTCTGAATATCCTGGGACCCTCCAATCAGGGTTCACCAGTCCTAATGCACCTGCAGGGCTCGGGGGTTTCATGACCACACTGCTGCACTGAGAAACCCCCAAATGCGTGTGATTTAGGCTGGGGGTCCACAGCCTGATGGTGCAGAGGCTTCCCAGCAGGTGGTATGAACAAGGGGCTGGGGGCTTTCTGTCCAGCTGCCTCCCACTTCAAGAGGTCTTTGGGAACTGCCATGCCCCAAAGTAAAAGGGCAAAACCACAGGAGGCTGTTGTTATTAGTCATTGTGCTGATCATCCAGCCTTGTGGGTCATCTGAGCAGAACCCCAGTCCCGCCTCACTTCCTGTAAATGAGCTATCTCCACCGGCACCTTGTGTCAAGGATGAGTGAACCCCAACAGGGCTAAAAGGATTGCTGATGGACAGCCCAGAAGATGGGTCATCAACTGCCCAGCTGACTCGGTCCCTCGAGTCAGTCACATCTCTAAGACAATGCTTTCCTAACTTTCATGTACACAGGAATCTTGTTCCAATGCAGATTCTGATTCAGCGGGTCCAGGGCAGGGCCTGAGATCTTAAATTTCTTTTTTGTTGTTGTTGTCGTCTGAGAGGAGTCTTGCTCTGTCGTACAGGCTGGAGTGCAGTAGCGCGATCTCTGCTCACTGCCACCTCCGCCTCCCAGGTTCAAGCAATCCTCCTGTCTCAGCCTCCCCGAGCAGCTGGGATTATAAGCACCTGCTACCACACCCGGCTAATGTTTGTGTTTTTAGTAGAGATGGGGTTTCCCCATGTTGGCCAGGCTTGAACTCCTGACCTCAGGAGATCCTCCCGCCTCAGCCTCCCGGAGTGCTGGGATTACAGGTGTAAGCCACTGTAACTGGCCGAGATCCTGAATTTCTAATAGGCCACCAGGTGCTGCTGACGCTGTGCTATGCAGATCACCCTGTGAGGAGCAGGGTTCTAAGGCAAACAGCCCCAATCAACAAAGCTGAAAGCACTTCTCTGGCTTCCTGGAGGACATTTTTTGCTGGTAGTGGCCTCCTTTATAGATTTCTGCCCTGGTAACCTATAAAAGAAAGAAGATAGATTCCAGTAGAGTTGCCTATTGCCAGTACTTCTCTCTTGCTATATCAGAGACACTGCCTTCTGAACAGAGACAGAATATTTCCTCTCTTGCACGATTTCTGCTATGGCTGTGAGTCAAAGTTCCCCGCCTAGACTACATGGTGGCTACCTACACTCAACATTGAACCTCAACAATCAAAAATCACTTGTGGCCGAGTGTGGTGGCTCATGCCTGTAATCCCAGCACTTTAGGAGGCCGAGGCAGGTAGATCACCTGAGGTCAGTAGTTCAAGACCAGTCTGGCCAACATAGGGAAATCCATCAATACTAAAAAAAAAAAAAAAACACAAAAAATTAGTTGGGAGTGGTGTCGTGGTGCACGCCTGTAGTCCCTGCTACTTGGGAGGCTGAGACAGGAGAATCACTTGAACCCAGGAGGCGGACGTTGTAGTAAGCTTAGATTGTGCCACTGCACTCCAGCCTGAGCGACAGAGCGTCTCAAAAAAAAAAAAAAATCTCTTGTTATTCCAACCGGAATACTTTTTTTATTTTTGAGACAGGGTCTTGCTCTGTCACCCAGTCTGGAGTGCAGTAGCGTGATCTCAGCTCACTACAACCTGGGCCTCCCGGGTTCAAATGATTCTCATGCCTCGGCTTCCTGAGTAGCTGGGATTACAGGCACGCGCCACCATGCCTGGCTAATTGTTATATTTTTTTAGTAGAAATGAGGTTTTGCGGTGTTGGCCAGACTGGTCTGGAACTCCTGACCTCAAGTGAGCACTCCCAAAGTGCTGGAATTACAGGCATGAGTCCCAACCTGAATACTCTTAAATAATATCTGAATTCCATACACATAACCACCATCACCAGTGAGGCAAGTCCAACCAGATGTAATGTATACCTTTCTCTACTCCTCCAATTAAAAATCAAAAAAAAACCTTCAATATTGTGATAATGAACATCAGCCTCATCCAGATCTTCGCAGCACTCTCTAGATCAACACGCCAAAGAGAAAACAAACTTCCACTCAAGACAAAGCCAGACTGTGTATAAATAGCACGTGGTCAGGGAGGAGAAGGTTCTCAGGAGGGGGAAGAACATTACAGCAGCTTCCCAGTTCACAAGGTGGATTCGTGTACACATAGAGCAGATGACGGAGCCACTGAGAAAGTCCAGCTGACCAAAGAAATCATTTCAAGTGAGGCCATCAGCATAAAGTCATCATGGGATGTTGTACTGAGTCAGTCCACGTCACCAGCCATTTGGGGATCTACAGTCTCTCGGTCACCTGTGGACAGAGAAGCCTAAGGGCGCCCTGATGGTCTTTTTCACTCTACCTGGAGGCCCCATCCTCAGATCAGTCATGCACCTCTAATAACAGATGGGCCAGGCCTCTCCTCAGTCAGCAGAAATGGATTCTTTCTTTTTTTTTTTTTTGAGACAGAGTTTCGCTCTTTTTGCCCAGGCTGGAGTGCAATGGTGCAATCACAGCTCACGGCAACCTCAACCTCCCAGGTTCAAGCAATTCTCCTGCCTCAACCTCCTGAGTAGCTGGAGTTACAGGCATGCGCCACCACGCCCAGGTAATTTTATATTTGTAGTACATATGGGGTTTCTCTATGTCGGTCAGGCTGGTCTCAAACCCCTGACCTCAAGTGATCCTCCTGCCTCAGCCTCCCAAAGTGCTGGGATTACAGGCACGAGCCACCATGCCTGGCCTAGAAATGGATTCTTTCTAGCTCACCTGAAAATGCTTCACATTCGTATTGCAGAAACACCTGGCGGATGAGACGCTTGGAGCCACAGGAGTCGTCCCTGTGTCTTTGTGTGGGTGGTCAATTTCAACTCCTTCAACGCCATCCTTCTTCTCTTGGCCTGCCTGAAACAGCCTGAGTCTACCTGCAATTAATTAGGATAGAAATTGACACCTGCTACCCAGTATGAAGTTATTTCCTTCTCAAAAGGAAAGATTAAATATATGCCTTTATTTGTGGTTCCTCTGTAGGCAGAGCCTGGATAGTTCCTGCGTGGTCTCACCCACCTCCTCCTCTCACCATGACCACTGAGCCGCCGCTGCCCTCTCCAGCCCCTGCCGCACCTGGCCAGGTCCCTTCCAGAGCAGCTGTCACATTGAAGTAGTGTTTATCCGCCCAAAGGAGAATGTAAACGTTGGCATTTTCTTCCAGAAGAAATGCAGAGAGCAGATTTTGCCTAGTTTGAATGCTGCTAGTATTTGGGGAAACCACTCTCTGCTGCCTGACTTGACCAAGCCTCAGTACCCACGTCAGCTCGACGTTCCTCTCGCGCCATCTAGTGTACAAAAGGTGGAAGTGGCTCAAGCACGTTGCAAAGTCCCATAAGGATTCCAAGATCCACCTGGAACTTAACAAGCATCAACCCAAACACTTTGGGCACGGAGAGGTGTGGCTCCTTTTAAAGGAGACACGTGGAATTAACATTTGCTAATCACTTGTTGTGGACTGGGCGGGCACTCCAACTGTATTTACTGAGCCAAATGATAAACAGGTGATCTCTGGAGTCATCCGTACTCAACATGAGTGGTACTAGCTAAAAGTTCATTTATGCAGCATAAACTTGTGTAGCATAAGAAGTGACACTCTCGGCAAGGCACGTTGGCTCAGGCCTGTAATCCCAGCACTTTGGGAGGCCGAGGCGGGCAGATCACCTGAGGTCAGGAGTTTGAGACCAGCCTGACCAACATGGAGAAACCTCGTCTCTACTAAAAATACAAAATTAGCCAGGCATGGTGGCGTATGCCTGTAATCCCAGCTACTTGGGAGGGAGGCTGAGGCACGAGAATTGCTTGAACTCAAGAGGCGGAAGTTGCAGTGAGCCGAGGTCACGCCATTGCACTCCAGCCTGGGCAAGAAGAGCGAAACTCCATCTCAAAAAAAAAAAAAAAGAAAAAGAAGAAAGAAAGAAAAAAAAGAAGTGACACTCTTGGCCAGCTGCAGTGGCTCACGCCTGTAATTCCAGCACTTTGGGAGGCCAAGGCCAGCAGATTGCCTGAGCTCAGGAGTTTGAGGCCAGCCTGGGCAACAGGGTGAAACCCCATCTCTACTAAAATACAAAATGTTAGCCAGGCGTGGCAGCATGAGCCCGTAGTCCCAGCTACTTAGGAAGCTGAAGCAGGAGAATCGCTTGAACCCAGGAGGCAGAGGTTGCAGTGAGTCGAGATCACGCCACTGCTCTCCAGCCCGGGCAGCAGAAGGAGACTCTGTCTCCAAAAAAAAAAAAAAGAATTGACACTCTCCAGCTTGCCTCCCAAACCTCTGAAAACCAGGAAATTCCAGCTGGGAAAAGGTAAAGCAGCTTTCTCCCATATCCCAAAGTTTCAGAAAGGGAACTTTGGTGAACATCAGTCATGTGGGAGCTTTAAATCTCCAATGCCCTGGCACACTCCAGGCCAACTAATTCAGACTCCCACAGTGGGAACCCAGACTAGAATTTTTTAAAGCTCTGTATGCGATTCCAGTGAACAGCAAAGCCACGAACCCCTGCTGTAGACTTTACCAACAGAGGCTTGGAAGGCAAAGACTTCCAGTGACACACGTCTCAGACACTACACGAGAAGCAGAGGTCTGTGGTGCCTGTCCCAGACATACTCTCCGTAGACATGACCTGCTTCCTCCGTGACATCCTGAACTCCTTTCATCTGTCAACAGTTTAGTCTCCCTTTGTGATTATCACAGTGAAAACTGGAATTGTTGACGGTCCGAATCACTGCTGAGTGGGCTCTCTGCGGTCCTAGTCTTGGCCCTATCTTCTGAATCTGGGCATTAGGAAGACTATTCAGGGTTCTGAGCAGTTTCTGTGGCACCAAGAGAATGCTTTCAACTGCAACAGGAGAGCCTCATCCCTGGGACGAATTCCACAGAAACAGGGAAAGGCCTGCTTCGGGCTCACTCCCCCTCCCCGGCCTTCTAATAACAGGCATGGCCTTTATGAGATACGAGTTGTCAGTATGACAAGAAGGGGGCTGTAAAACTGAAATGGGGCCATTTGAGGTGAGGCTGCAGCAACAGACACTGGCCCCTGCCACTGGGCCAGGGAGTAGGCCTGCCAGATTCCTCCAGAACAGGCTGCAAGCTGAGGTGGTCACGTGGCCTTTCAGAAAGCAAAAACCAGACAAAACAAACTGCTTGAAGGTGGTGGGTCCCATCCCAGACCCTAGACTGCCTAACTGAGGCAGAAACAGGTGACACTGACACCTCAGAAACAGGGATCCAGACACCAGACACTCCTGGGTTCTAATCCCCACTAGGTGATGTGGGAGAAGTCATTTGACCTATGTCCCCATGTTTTCAACTCTAAGAAAAGATGGAATACCCACCTCATAGAGCTACTGTGACAATTAAATGAGAAAGAGGGACATCGCGCCAGGCACCAGGAGGGCACAGTGGCTGTGAGTGCCACTCCCCTCTTTTTTTATAGAAAGGGTCTCACTTTTGTTGCAGGTGGGCAACAACCATTTGGGCCGGTGGCACACGGGAGTGAAGAATTTACCAAGACAGCCGTAGGTAAAGAAAGGCAGATTTACGCAAGGAAGAATGAAAACACGTTTTGAGGAGGCAACAGGCAGACCAGCAGAAGAGGAGCGGACTGCCAGAGACAGAGACTCCTGGAGATTTTATAGGACGGTTTCAGCTGCAGAGGGCTACGCGCAATGCTGATAACACCAGGGCTGTAAGGAGCTAGCTTGCCTATTTCTATCAGCCAAGGCGTCCGATGATAAACTGAAGTGTTTGATGTGAAACTGGGTGCAGGAGGATTGTGGGTAATGTATGTTATCTGCGCAGAAGGGCTATGTGTCCTGGACAATGAAGAAAGGCAGGCTGGTAACTTACCTGCTTTATCTCTGTATCTCCCTCAGTCCCACCAGCCTGACTCTTTGCCTTAATTAGGAGTCTACAGATTTGTCATCCAGGCTGGAGTGCAGCTGTGCGATCGTAGCTCACCGCAGCCTTGAACTCCTAAACTCATTCCTCCTGCCTCAGCCTCCGGAGTAGCTAGGACTATAGGCATGCAGCACCATGCCCAGCTATTTTTTTTTTCTTTTTTTTTTTGTAGAGACAGGGGTCTCACTATGTTGCCCAGGCTGGTCTCAAACTTCAGGCCTCAAGTCATCCTCCCACCTTGGATAGTAACAGTACCTGCTACTATCTGCTTGTTGATTACAGCTATCAAGGTGTGGAGTAATGACCTTACATTTTTATTAAATAAGTTATATTTTAGGGAGGTTTTTGGTTGTTTTGATTTGGTTGAGACAGTCTCACTGTGTCACCCAGAATGAAGTGCAGTGGCACAATCCCAGCTCACCGCAACCTCTGCCTCCTAGATTCAGGCAATTCTCCTGGCTCAGCCTCCCGAGTAGCTGGGATTACAGGCACCTGCTACCACGCCCAGCTTATTTTTGTATATAAAAATATATAAAAATAAGCTGGGCATGGTGGCAGGCGCCAACAGGGTTTCACCATGTTGGCCAGGCTGGTCTCAAACTCCTGACCTCGTGATTTGCCCGCCCTGGCCTCTCAAAATGCTGGGATTACAGGAGTGAGCCACCACGTCCAACTGGGGAGTTGTTGGGTTTCTTTAATTTTTTTATAGCCTAATGTTAAAACTACATGGAATAAAAGGATACTAAAACAAGAAAAAAGTGAAAGGTTACAACAGGACAATAAAGGTGGAGAAATACCCTCTGAAAGGTGAGAGGGCTGAGCACAGGAGAGGAATGGCTGTTGGCGGGGGCGGGCACTGGTGTGCTGTCAGTGGGACTCTAGCATGTCTGGGGGCCGCTGGCATGTTCGGGGGAACTAGCATGTGTGGGGACACTGGTGTGTGTGGGGACACTGGTGTATGTGGGGACACTGGTGTGTGTGGGGACACTGGCATGTGTGGGGGGGACACTGGCATGTTGTGGGGGGACACTGGTGTGTTTTCAGGGGGCACTGGTTTGTGGGGATCACTGTCCTATTGTGGGGGGCGCTGATGTATGGACACGCTGGCCGGGCTGGAGAGGCACATTCTACCTGCTCCTTCCTTCCTCCACTGTGTTTCCTTTAGTTCCCACGTGACTTTCTGGACTGTGGGAGAAAGCTGTTTTCCAAGGGATCCCACAGGTGGTGTTCCTGACGAGGCTCTGTTCACGTATCAGCCCACAAGTCAACATGAGTTCTGTTCCACGCTGTTCAGGACAAAACCCTGCCGCCCAGCATTTAAGCATTTACCTATCGTAAGGGACACAGCAGGCATCACCAAGGAGGAGCCAGAATCCACAGCCTCTGCTAGACCCCGAGGGCCCTCGAGGGGCATGCCAGGTGATTCAGTGAGAAAGTCATTTTCACAGAATTACAGACCATGTCCTCAAACCTCACTGCCAGCCTCCAGACTTAACACTCACAGAGGGCCTATTCCATTCTCAGCTGGAAAGAGGATAGAGGAATGCCTCCAATCGCCTTAACTTCTAGGTGTCTGTCCCTCGGGCCAAGTCAGCAGGTGGAGGTTTACCACCCAAACTCAGAACCAGACCCCGACAGGGGTGGAGTCCTTTGGCGCCTCAGACACACCCTAAGCACCAGTAAAGAGAAAGCCCAGAAAGGTGGCAGAGGAGTCCGTGGTGATCAGAGTAAGGAAGAAAACAGTGCCACTGGTTAAACAGCACGGCAAGCCATCTATGTGGGGACAGACGGGTTTGCTACCCTCGGAATGATTTTACAAGAACAGCCTGCCACTGGAGTCTGAGTCCAAAACAAAACAGCCGGCAAGGAAGTGTATGGACTGTAAACAGCGGCTTCACCGTGTGGGCCACAGACTGACCCACAAGGGACCGCAGGTTTCTTGGAAGGGGTCCGTGATTTCACCTAACAAGCACTGTCTACAGATTGTCTTATACGACTATTCTTCAAATAAATGGAGATCTGAAGTATTACTCAGTTGTAAATGTTTCTGGGTAGTTACTTTTTGTCCCTGCATATTTTTTAATTTTTCTTTATTATTATTTTTTGAGATACGGTCTCACTCAGTTGTTATCCAGGCTGGAGTGCAGTGGTGCGATCCTGGCTCACGCAACCTCAAACTCCTGGGCTCAAGCCATCCTCCCGCCTTACCCTTCCGAGTAGCTGCGGCTACGGGTTCAGGCGAGGGCCACACCGCACAGCTGATTTTTTCAACTGTTTTGCAGGAATGGGGGCGGGGCGCTCATTATGTCACTGAAGCTGATCTTGAACTCCTGGGCTTAAGAGATCCTCCCACCTCAACCTCCCCTCAAGTGACGACACGTGTGAGCTCCGCACCCACCCACTGCACATTTGTTCTAATCGCTGGGCAACGAAAGCACCGTGACCACGTAGGGTCTGCAAGGTTTTTAATGTTCAAGGGGGTGTCCATCGTGAAAGAGGTAAAGGAATTAACATATTTAGGTCCACTCGTAGGGAACAGGAGTAAGAAATTTCGGCACAGCACAGGGGCCAGGAGACTATGTCCCGCACCTGTCGCTGGAGAGCGTCCCAGAGCCAGCCTTGCAGTGGTTGCCATGCTGCCGACGGCTTCCGCAGAATCGCTGGGACCAAGACCACAGTCCAGGAAGCTTCAAATAGCCACTTGTGGCCTCCTACAGAAGAGTCTGCCCACTCTCCATACAGCACATTGTGAAATACACTGCATGATGCTGAACAGTGAAGAAAAGAAAGGAATGTACTGCAACTATTAAATAAACTGTGTATACGAAAAGGGAAAGATGTTCAGGAGATCATGAGAATGTCTTATTTTAAACTTTGCCTGCCTTCTGAGGCCAGCAGGCCCCATTCACTTGGTTTGGCTGGGCTTCAGTGAGAAAGGAACTTGAGTTCTTGGGAAGGACGGACCCCTGGGAGGGCAAACAGGACTCTGGGCCACAGTGTCTAAGCAGCGACCTCGGCACAGGCCTGAACAGAACAAGCAACCCCTCGGTTACGGGGATGGCACCCTCAGAAGTCCCCTGAGAGCTGTGCAGGAAGCGTCCCCTCCTCCCCACCCTGAATCTGAACAGGATCAAAACTCAAAGAATAAGAACAGAGGCCAAACCACTACCATCGTCTGCCATCAGCTGACCTACACTGAAGCCCAGAATCAAGCAAACAGGCCCACCAAAGCCCAGCCATGAGGGCGAGCCAGCTCCCCTGGTGGAAAGGCCTGCCCAGGAAAGACAGCAGAACAAAGGGAAAGAGCCGCTGGCTGAGCCGGCCATTCTTCCCAAGTTAATAATTAGACCATCCCCGCCTTGGGCATTTTAGAGGCCAGGTGCGTGTTTGGGGAAAAACCCCTCCTCCTGGAATACCTGTGTCCCCTGGAGGGCTCTTCAACACAGGGAAGGGCTGGCTCGGCCACCCTGTCAGGGACCCAGAACTGCCTCCCACTGCCCCACGCCTACCGCCAAAGCCACCCCCCCCCCAACCTGCCCCTTAACCCAATGGTATCAGGGCATCTTAAAAGCACAACCGCTTGACTCTGATGGCTGCTGTGTCAGATAAGAAGCAGGCCCCTCGGGGACAGACCACACACACACAGTGCGGCTGGTTCCTGGCTCCCTCGCAGTCCGCCTCTCTCCTCACAGCTCAGCACTTTCTTCTGAAGAGCATTAGAAGTGCCACGCAGACAGCTGGTCCACCTTCACTCGCAGCCCCACAATCCCAGAGCCTGTGCTGCCC
Organism: Alouatta palliata; assembly: GCA_004027835.1. Taxonomy (NCBI): domain Eukaryota; kingdom Metazoa; phylum Chordata; class Mammalia; order Primates; family Atelidae; genus Alouatta; species Alouatta palliata. Next base: position 6,625 of record PVKV010024803.1, on the reverse strand, counting down.
CTGCAGACTCCTGCATGTCCTGGGGGCGGCCACCACCCCAGCCCATGATGGCACTCTTCTAATTAACTTGTTTCTGTGGAAAAGCAAAAGGAAAAGGACTAAGTTCCTAACTGTTGAGCAGAAGCCACTCACCGACTCTAAACTATGGAAATTCAGTCCATCAAACCTTAGTTTAAAATGTGTAAGTCACACCCACCAGAGGAGGTGACCAAACACACTTCGGTGAAGTCAGGTAAAAGTTGTTTGCAAACTGTGCAGGGTCTCGGCAGATGCCCTGAGAATCTTTAGCTCTTCTGTCCACAGGGATTCCACCAGAGTTAGTTGGTTTATCAGAGTCTCTTTTTCATCCTTCATACGAGACACCTGAAAGTTATTTATTAATTATTTTTATTGCGGTAAAATACAGATATATCATAGAATGTACCTTTTAACTGATTTCGAGTGTACAGCTCAGCAGCATGAAGTATATTCGCACTGTTACAGAACCATCGCCTCTCTCCAGTTCCAGAACTTTTCTATCACCCCAAACAGAAACTCTACCGCCATCATCAATAACCCTATTCCCCTTTGAACTTGAACTGTCTCTATGTACTTGCCTATTCTAGGAACCTCAGATAAGTAGAATCATATACAGTATTGGTCCTTTTGTGTCTGGCTTATTTCATTTAGCACAATGTTTTCAAGGTTCATTAAAATCACGCTTTAAATCCCAGTCATGTTTTCATACAAATGAGCTGATTTCTCATCTAACTAAAACATTTACTAAATAAAACATCAATGAGAAAAAAATGCTTGAAGTCCTGCAGTCCTTTTTACTTTTTACCTTTTTTACTTTCTACCTTTGAATAAAAGGTATAGGCAAAGATATGGAATCAACCTAAGTACTCATCAACAGATGAATAAAGAAAATGCGGTACACATACCCAGCGAAGCACATTCAGCCTTATAAAAGCAGGAAATTTTGTCATTTGTGACAACATGGATGAACCCGGAGGACGTGCTGTCACATAGCAATAAGCCAGCACAGAAAGACAAATGCTGCGTGACCTCACTATATGTGGAATCTAAAATCGTCAAACTCACAGAAGCAGAGAGCAACATGGTAGTCGCTGAGGCTGAGGAGTTGGAGGGGGAAAGAGGAGATATTGATCAAAAAACACAAAATTTCAGCTGGACCAGAGGAATCAATTCAAGAGATGGATTGTACGTCATGCTGACTACAGTTAGAAACAATATATTATGTACCTGAAAATGGCTAAGAGTAGATTTTAAGTGTTCTCACCACAAAAAAATAAGTATATGTGATCATGATATGTTAAATAGTTTGATGTAGCCATCCACAATATATACAAATATATACAATTTTTACTGACCAATTAAAAATAAAGAGGCCGGGTGCAGTGGCTCACGCCTGTAATCCCAGCACTTTGGGAGGCTGAGGCGGGCAAATCACCTGAGGTCAGGAGTTTGAGACTAGCCTGGCCAACATGGTGAAACCCCATCTCTACTAAAAATACAAAAATGACCCAGGTGTGGTGGCGCGTGCCTGTAGTCCCAGCTACTCAGGAGGCTGAGGCAGGAGAATCACTTGAACCCGGGAGGCGGAGGTTGCAGTGAGCCGAGATCACGCCATTACACTCCAGCCTGGGAGACAGAACAAGACTCCGTCTCAAAGAAAAAGGAAAAATAAGGAAAGAAAGAAAAAAAAATTGAGAGGAAAAGCATACATACCATGTTAACAGTCAAAAAAAGAGATTACATCAGTATTTATTTATTGAAGCCACTGAACAATGTTCTTATCAAATGCACTATCCCTAGTAACATGTACAAAACAAGGAACTGCGTAATGGAGACATTTCTTTAAGGATGTAATATTCTAGAAACATACCTTTTGAAGCATAGCAGTAGTCTCTTCTATGAAATAATAGCATATTTTTTGGGCTATGTCCAAACTTGTCTTCTCATTCGTATCTGAAATTACTTCCCCAAGAAGTACTTTTCTCCAGCATGTACTAGAACCAAAATGTTCCATGACACAATTTTCAGCAGGCCCTCGAAAAACAGACTTTTACATTTCAATGTAACAAATAAACTCCTTCTATTTCTCCGGAAGCATAAATACAACTCATTCCATAAGCAGATTCCCCAAGGCCCCATGTCACTTGCAGTCCCTGTGTGAAAGCCAACCAGGTAGTAAGAAAGGAGGAGGAGGAGCTGAGAATAAAAAGCACGAGGGGTGGGTGCTTTTTGCAGGCAAGAACTGAATGTTATCATCATCACAAACCTGTGTTTGACACAGGAGTGAATGAAGTCCTGTCCCTGGCTATGGGAATGAAGCAAGAGACAGAACAGGAAGGTGAGTCCACAGCCAAGAGGCAGAGGACTAAGGAGCAAAGGTGGGAGTTTTCCTTCTCTTCAAGTGACAGTCTGTCCAAAACAGTAGCAAACTGGACACATTTCACAGAGCCAAACGCTCTGTGTCTGGAAGGAGGAATCTACAGCCAAGCCCCTCTCTCCACGCAGGTCATTCCAATGCTCTACTACAAAGGCTCGCAGGATTGGGGCTCAGTTGGCAGGCAGCACCCACTTTGGTGGGTCTGTTGTGGCAGGTGCGAGGGAGCCACAGCAGGATGCAGAGCAGAGATGGCAGCACCAGATCTACACTAGGAATAAGAACTACTGGGAGAAAGAGGATGGAGGGCCGGATTCTGAACACGGAGAATCTGGAAGTGGAAGTGGCTTCAAAAGGAAGGAACAATGGCTGCTGTGGAAGTAAACAGGAGCCCGTCAGAATTCAGAACAGCTGGCAAGACACAGCACGGAACAGACTCAGAAGTCTTCAGTTTTACAGATGACAAGTGAAAAACTCAGGAAACTGATGAGTTTTCAGGAAAGAAAAAAGGAAATTACTGAGTGTCAGGCACAGTGTTCACGAATAACCATTATCTAATTTACTCTTCACAATTACCTAGCAAAGAAAGCATGATTATCCCCACATTAGACTCAAAGAAATAGAATCAGGGAAGCTGGAGAAGTCACCCTAAGTGACAGAGCCAATGAGAGGCAGAAAAAACTACAAACACGTATCAGGCAGAGCCCCAAACATGCTTTTTCTGCCACCCCACTCAGTAAGCAGTAACTCAAATAACTCAAACAGAAGAAAGGAGGCCTAAGGAAGACCTCTGGGAAACAACCAGCTGTTGTATTTAATTTTAGGCTGAAGTGTCTGAAAAGGACTCATGCCTTGCTGCCAGAAGTATTTAAAGAAGCTTACATGAGTACGCACAAAATAAAAGGGAAGATGAATAATGGTGGAAAACAAGACAAAGGAAGATGAGAGGAGGAAACACAAGACGCAGCAGGAACGGGTCAGTGAGAAGCCACATGCCTTCACGTTTGGTACGTTTGGATGGACTTCAGATTTGCCTCTCAGTTTTCCAGTGAACAATAAAAAGAAGGAAACATCAGTTAAAGAAATCATAGGATCTGTAAGATAAAAACACTCCATTTGCTAAGAATAAAAACAAAAACTATGGTGTTGAGGTGAGGGAGAAATTTTCCTCCAAAGATACTAGAGAAAAAGAAGGAAGCAGCATCATCTCATCCAGAAGAGCAGGCATCACTGCAGGGCACTGACTGCTCCAGGCACTGTGCTAAGGGCTGCTTCGGGGCCTCATCTCAGCCAGTCCTCCCAACCGCTCAAGGACAGGCTGCACCATCTTCAAGAAGTTCTCCCTGTATATCTAGCAGCAGAAGGCTGCAAGCAGCTCTCCACTCTGGCTGACGCTGCCCCTGCACTGGGTCCCGCACAACTGGATATGCCGTCAGGTGGCTGCGGGAAGCAGGACTGACAGCCGGGCAGGAACATGAGGGACCCTGGCCAGGATGCATGCCCACACTGGGGGATCCCCAACCCGCCTCCCCCATGGAAAAGTCCAGGCCTCTTCTTCAGCGGGACTTTGGGACCTGCCCCAGGGCCGGACTGTCGTTAGGAGCTCTTGCTCCCAGGAAGCTCTTGCTCCTACCTACTCTGAGACTTTCCTCTGAACAGTGCCAAAGCCCACACTTTTTAAAGGACTTCAAGTCACCACGAGGAAAATATGAGTAGAAACCAAAAAATTCTCAGAACATGTACTCTGATTGATTCTAAAACCAGAATTCCAAAATGGTTAAAACTTAGAAATGAAACACTCACTACATGGGCAAGTTACATAACGAGAAAGCAACTCCAAGCATGACATTCCTTTTCCCTCCCTGGCTATCTGAATGCAAGCCAAACAAACCAACCTTCCAGAGTTACATCTAGACTGGTGCCACAGCTTAAGACCAACACATGTGAAACTTACAATTTTTCAGCTTCCAGACATAACAACTTAAGGGCTGTAAGTAACCTCCAAGATGGTCCATCCCATCCGAATGTCAGATTTCTGAAGTAGAAAAACAAATAACGACAAATCTGTCATTTCAGTATTTCATGACCTCACGGCAACTGACTGAAGAGCCAAACACCTTTTTAAAGGGGTTGCTAAATGTCATGTAACCTGCAATCTTGGTCAAAGGACAAGAGAAAATCAGTCTGCAAATACTTAAGAAGAAAGCTTAAGTAAGAGAAAATTCTCTCCACTTTTTTTGAAGAGTAAACAGCTCTTTTCCAATAACTTTAGTAAGAAGTTTGAACGTGGATGAGGGGCCTCAGGCACGGCACAAGCGCAGGAGTTCCCAGTGAGAGAAACACTGAAGAACTGGAAGTACTCAGGGCATCACACAGACGGCAGCCGCCAACCGCCAGGCTGCTCTCACACCATGGCTGGGTCTTTTAAAACTTAATTTCATTCAGAAAAGAAAATCCAAAAGGGAGAGCCTCGAACCCTGTTTAACCCACTTGGCATGGAATCACCCACCTACCCACCTACCCCAGGAGCCTGCATCATGTTGCCAGGTGCCTGGGCTCTCCTGAGGGCCAGCCTGGCCTTCCCACATGACCACAGCATAGACAGACTCCTCCTGGGCCGCCCATCAACACATCCAAGTTCTCTTTTGGTACCATAATTTAGTATTTCCAGCTTATACCTTATGTCCCTAAATAAGTTTCTTTCAAGTGTCTTACACTCCTTATGTCTTCTACAACATCAAGCACAGTTTTACTACACATAGTAAGTGCTCAATACCTACTCATCAGCTGATACAGGGTCAGGAGGTGTCTCACCCCTGTGGAAACCTTAACCCCAGATTTTCCATAAAAATTTCCTAAAGGAGCTCTGTCTCAGTCTCTCTCAGTCTCTCTCTCAGTCTCTCTCTGTCTCTCTGTCTCCCTCAGTCTCTCTCAGTCTCTCTCAGTCTCTCTCTCAGTCTCCCTCTCAGTCTGTCTGTCTCTCTCTCAGTCCCTCTCTCAGTCTCTCTCTCTCTGTCTCTCTGTCTCTCTCTCTCTGTCTCTGTCTCTCAGTCTCTGTCTCTCAGTCTCTCTCAGTCTCTCAGTCTCTCAGTCTCTCTCAGTCTCTCAGTCTCTCTGTCTCCCTGAGTCTCTCTCAGTCTCTCCCTCAGTGTCTCTCAGTCTGTCTCTCTCTGTCTTTCTCAGTCTCCCTCAGTCTCTCTCTCAGTCTCTCTCAGTCTCTCCCTCAGTCTCCCAGTCTCTCAGTCTCTCTCAGACTCTCTCGTCTCTCTCAGGCTCTCTCTCTCTGACTAGTAACTCACAAGAAGGCCCTGCCCTGCAGTGCTCACCTCTCCGCTGCACTGTGAAGCTCTCACCAACCAAAAAAAAAAAAAATTTCCTAAAGGAATAATTTTGAGAGGGAAAGAGAAACACTTACTCTATATAGCCATGATCCTTTAAGATGGAAATCTTTTTGTCCATCTGTTTATCTGTTGATGGAAGATATTTAACAAGTATTTCTAAATTTAAAAAAAAAAAAAAACAGACTGAGAATTAGGGTGTAAATTTGGACAAACGTATGTCTTCCTTTCCTTCCCTTCACTTCACTTCCTTTCCCCTTAGCAATCCAGACGTGAACAGTTCTACCTAATTCACAATCCAGACATGCATAAATAGTTCTACCTAATTCACACAAAAGAAGTCTACTCTTCAAGTCCAATTCGGTCGCATCAGTACTGAGTCCCTGAAAAGCTGTAAGAATTCCGAGGCTGGAGGACTAAGCATGCACAACCTCAGCTCGTGCTTCCGCTAAGTAAATCCACCAAAAACAATCAGGTCATACGACATCAGCATGACTGCTGGAAAATTACAACCAACAAAAGTAGGGGCCCTGCAAAAACATGAGGAAAGGTTTACAATACCGAGCTTTTTCAAAACCAGAATCACAGCAGTCTGGACGTTAGCCACTGCACCTACAAAAAGCTTATAGTATGCAGCCGTCAAAAACGATGAGTTCGCATCCTTTGTAGGGACATGGATGAACCTGGAAACCATCATTCTCAGCAAACTGACACAAGAACAGAAAATCAAACACCACATATTCTCACTCATAGGCGGGTGTTGAACGATGAGATCACATGGACACAGGGAGGGGAGCATCTCACACTGGGGTCATTTGGGGGGAAAAGGGGGAGGGACAGTGGGGGGTGGGGAGTTGGGGAGGGATAGCATGGGGAGAAATACCAGATATAGGTG
>PVKV010024802.1:0-30699 GCA_004027835.1 Alouatta palliata | reverse complement strand
TTTTTTTTTTTTTTTTTTTTTGAGGTGGAGTCTTGCTCTTGTCACCCAGGCTGGAGTGCAGTGGAGCTATCTCGGCTCACTGCAACCTCTGACTCTCAGGTTCAAGCGATTCTCCTGCCTCAGCCTCCTGAGTAGCTGGGATTACAGGTGCCCACCACCACACCCAGCTAATTTTCGTATTTTTAGTAGAGACGGGGTTTTGTCATGTTGGCCAGGCTGGTCTCGAATTCCTGACCTCGTGATCCACCCACCTAGGCCTCCCAAAGTGCTAGGATTGCAGGCGTGAGCTACGGAGCCCAGCCAAGGTTAGTTTAACATTTGAAAATTATTCAATGTAATTTGCCATGTTAATTGACTAAAAAGGATAAACTATGTGGTCATCTCAATAGATACAGGAAAGCATTTGGTGAAATCCAATATCCATTCATGACAAAAACTTGCAGGAAACTAGGAATAGAAGGAAGGGAACTTCTGCAACCTGATAAAGCACATCTACAAAAAAACCTATCTCTAATGTTATGCTTACTGATGAAAGGCTGAATGCCCTTCTCTCTTAGATTAGGAACAATGCAAGTACTTCTTGCTTTTCCCACCTCCGTTCAGTGTTATGCTGGAGTGTGTTGTCATGCTATGGAACGGTGATAATGAAATCCAGAATAAAAGAAGAAGACAGTTAATCTGTACAGGATAAATCAAATATTCCTAAATTGGGAGAAATCTAAAAATAAACAAATGAATAAAGATAAAGGCACACAGATTGGAAATGAAGAGGTAAACTGTATTTGTAGACAACATGATCATCTATAAGAAAATTCTAAGGAATCTACAAAATACTGCTAAAAGTATGTGAGTTTGTAAATTTCAAAACATATACTCAACATACAAAAGTCAATGTATTTCTACATGCTTACAACCTTCTGCTTGAAATTGAAACATTAAAAGTACATTTATGATAGTATTAATATGGGAAATCCTTAGTGATAAATTTGCCAGAAGATATGCAAGACCTGTATCATTAAATTCTCTCTTTCCCCGCCGTCATGTCAAAGTCAGAACCTCCTAAGGAGCCCAAACAGCTGCAGAAACTCTTCACTGGATGGTTGAGCTTTGGAACAACAGATGAGCGCCTGAGGAGCCATTTTGAGCAATGGGGAATGCTCACGGATGGTGTGGTCATGAGAAACCCAAACACCAAGGCTCCAGAGGCCTCGGATTTGTCACCTATGCCACTGTGAAGGAGGTGGATGCAGCCATGAATGCAAGGCCACACAAGGTGGATGGAAGAGCTGTGGAAACAAAGAGAGCAGTCTTAAGAGGAGATTCTCAAAGACCAGGTGCCCACTTAACTGTGAAAAAGATATTTGTTGGTAGTTTTAAAGAAGACACTGAAGAACATCACCTAAGGGATTATTTTTACAATATGGAAAAGGAAGTGATTGAAATCATGACTAACAGAGACAGTGGCAAGAAAAGGGGCTTTGCCTTTGTAACCTTTGATGACCATGACTCCATGGATAAGACTGTCATTCAGAAATACCATACTGTGAATGGCCACAACTGTAAGTTAGGAAAGCCCTGTCAAAGCAGGAGATGGCAAGTGCTTCATCCAGTCACAGAGGTCAAAGTGGTTCTGGAAATTTTGGTGATGGTTGTAGATGTGGTTTTGGTGGAAATGACAATTTTGGTCATGGGAGAAACTTTAGTGGTCATGGTGGCTTTGGTGGCATCTGTGGTGGTGGTGGATAGAGTGGCAGTGGGGATGGCTCTAATGGATTTGGTAATGATGGAAGCAATTTTGGAGGTGATGGAAGCTACGGTAATTCTGGCAATTACAACAATCAGTCTTCAGATTTTGGACCCATGAAGGGAGAAAACTCTGGAGTCAGACGCTCTGGCCCATATGGTGGTGGAGGCCAATACTTTGCCAAACCAAGAAACTTAGGTGGCTATTACAGTTCCAGTAGCAACAGTTGCTATGCCAGTGGCAAAAGATTTTAATTACTGACAGGAAAGAATGCTTAGCAAGAGAGGAGAGCCAGAGAAGGGATAGGGAAGCTACACTTTACAACAGATTTGTGAACTTAGTCAGGCACAGTGGTGGCAGGGCCTAGCTGCTATCAAGAAGATATGGTTTAGGCAATACTCGTGTGTATGGGCAAAAAACTTGAGGACTGTATTTGTGACTAACTGTATAACAGGTTATTTTAGTTCCTGTTCTTTGGAAGGCATAAAGCGTTCCAACAAAGTGTTTTAATGTAGATTTTTTTTTTTTTGCAACAATGCTGTTGATTTATTGATTGCTAAATGCACTAGTCTGATCATGATGCTGAAAAAACGCATCTTAAAAAAAAATGCGAGGCCTGTAGCTTGAAATTACAATACATTGGAGAGATAAATTAAAGAAAATCTAAATAGGGATATATCATGTTCATGAATCAAATTTATTAATCTTGGTTCTTTCCAAATTAACCTATAGATTCGACATAATCACAACCAAAATCCAAGCAGATTTTAAAAAAGAAATGGATAAGCTGAGTCTAAAATTTAAGTAAAATACAAAAGACTCAGAGTAGTCAAAACAACTTCGAAAAAGAAAAACAAAGTTGGAGGACCTACACTACTTGATTTCAAGATGTTACAGTAATCGGGGCAATGGTAGTATTGGCTTAAAGACAGACATATAGGGCCAGGAGAGGTGGCTCACTCCTGTAATCTCAACAGTTTGGGAGGATGAAGCAGGTGGATCACTTGAGGTTGGGAGTTTGAGACCAGCCTGGCCAACATAGTAAAATCCCGTCATTACTAAAAACACAAAAACCTTAGCCAGGCATGGTGGCGCACACCTGAAGTACCAGCTATGTGGGAGGCTGAGGCACCAGGATGGCTTGAACCTAGGAGGCAGAGGTTGCAGTGAGCCGAGACTACACCGCTACACACCAGCCTGGGTGACAGAGTGAGACTCCATCTCAAAACGAAGCAAAACTAAATGATAGACATATAGATAAACAGAACAAAGTACAGAGTCCAAAAACAGACACTAGCAATTGAGTCTGTTACTCAAGACTTGAGTTCCTGTGCCTAAGCAGTTGTTGTGCCTCAGTCATCTGAGTAGCTGGGACCACAGGACACTATTAGGCATTTAAGACAAATAAAAGTATATGTCTACATACAGATTTGAACACAAATGCTCATGCCAGCTTTATTTGTATGAGAGCCAGTAACTAGAAACAACCAAAAATCCATCATCAATAGAATGGATAAGCAAATTCTGTTATATTCATACCATGGCATTCTGCTCAGCAATAATAAAAGAGAATGAATTACTGATATATGCAACAATACATAGGCATTGCAAAATAATTATGCTGAGTGAACAAAAGTAGACAAAAATAATACATACTGTATGATTCCATTTATAAAGAATTCTAGTAAATGAAAACTACTCTAGGGACAGAAGGCAAATTATTGTTTGCCTGGGGATGTTGGGAAGTGGGTGGTGTAGGACTACCAGGAAACTTTGGGGGTGATGAATATGTTCATTACCTTGAAGTGGTGATGAACAAGATGCTGGAGGTATATATATATATATATATATATATATATATATATATATATATACACACATACATATATACACATACACACATATAAAAACACATATGTGTATATATGTAACTTACATGCATAATATGTATATATTATGTACGTATATAAAAACTCATTGAATTGCATACTTTAAATATGTGCAGTTGTTTATTAATTATATCTCAATAAAGCTATTAAAAAAAATGGCCAGGTGTGGTGGCTCAAGGTGGTAATCCCACACATTTGGGAGGCTGAGGTGGGTGGATCACCAGGTCAGGAGATCGAGACCATTCTGACCATCATGGTGAAATCCTGTCTCTACTAAAAATACAAAAATTAGCTGGGCGTGGTGGCATTTGCCTGTATTCCCAGCTACTCAGGAGGCTGAGGCAGGAGAATCGCTTGAACCTGGGTGGCGGAGGTTGCGGTGAGCCGAGATCATACCATTGCACTCCAGCCTGGGTGACAGAGCGAGACTCCATCTCAAACAAAACAAAACAAAACCAAACCAAACCAAACCAAACCAAACCAAACCAAAAACAATAAATAAATAAATAAATAAATAAATAAATAAATAAATAAATTGGCTAAATAGAGTAGATCCATGCAAGAAACTACTGTGTTGCAATAAAAATCATGGAAAGGTTCAGGACCATGGTTCATGCCTGTAATCCCAGCACTTTAGGAGGCTGAAGAGGAAGAATCACTTGAGGCCAGGAGTTCAAGTCCAGCCTGGACAGATGGGTAGATCCCATCTCTACAATTAAAAAAATAAAAGAGCCGGGCACAGTGGAGCGTCCCTGTGGTCCCAGCTACTCAGGAGGCTGAGGCTGGAGGATCGCTTGAGTCCAGGAGTTCTGGGCTGTAGGGCGCTATGCCGATCGGGTGTCTGCACTAAGTTTGGCATCAATATGATGACCTCCTGGGAGCGGGGAACCACCAGGTTGCCTAAGCAGGGGTGAAACAGCCCAGGTGGGAAATGGAGCAGGTCAAAACTCCCGTGCTGATCAGTAGTGGGATTGCGCCTGTGTACTCTAGCCTGGGCAACATGGCAAGACCCTGTCTCTTAAAAAAAAAAGGCCAGGTGTGGTGGCTCACGCCTGTAATCCCAGCACTTTGGGAGGCTGAGGCAGGCAGATCACCTGAAGTTGGGAGTTCAAGACCAGCCTGATCAACGTGGTGAAACCCTGTGTCTACTAAAAACATAAAAATTAGCTGGGTATGGTGGTGAGGCCTGTAATCCCAGCTACTCAGGAGGCTGAGGCAGGAGAATTGCTTCTGCAATTCTGAGAGGCAGAGGTTGCAGTGAGCTGAGATAGCGACACGGCACTCTAGCCTGGGTGACAGTGAGACTCTGACTCTAAAAAAAAAAAAAGTATGTATATATATATATTTGATCATTGAGAAAAAAAAGATTACAAAACAGTATATCCATTATGGTTACTTAAAACAAAAGGATAATCTGAATATCTTCAGGATTCACCACTTGATTAGAGCGGCACATTAAAATTAAACTGTGGTTTATGCAGACCAGATTAATCTTACCAGTGTGGGAATTCCCCTTCTCAGCACAGTCCACCTGCCCTATATGTTCCTGGGTGTTCCCACATGTGCCTACTTGCACTTGGAAGGTGATCTCAGGTGTCCTTTGCTGTTGCTGGCACCTGGGGCTTCTGTTGAGCTGAGGCTCCAATACTGATGAGCAAGAGATGGCCAGAGTGGCCGTCCAGGCTGCTGCCAAAGCCCCACGCACGCGGTGTTCGTCATTCTGCCCTGACGCTGAACCCTTACCGTGCTCTCAGAGCGTGGCGGAAGCAAGTGACAAAGGCAAGGCCCAGTTTTTGTTATACTCAGAGGACCTCCATAGGAGGCTGCTTGGGCCCCAAGGTGGCCAGGCTCAGCACAGCTGCTCTCTTTGCACATAAATTGCCCTTTTCCTCCCAGAGTGGCTGGGGCAGACCGAGTTCAGGTGCCCGCCTCTGTGGGTGCCCGAAATGTCTAGCCCCCTCCGGCTCCCTGGTCCTGGCGTGTGGGAGGCACTCCTCCTGTCAAGTGCCTCCTCCTCCGGGGATTCCCTTCCTTCTTAGAAGCGACCACTGCTGTGTTTTGTCAGGCGCCTTCTAAGTTTGCCAGCTAAGCCTAAATCCCAAACATGAACACTGATGGACGTTTTTCTGCGTGGCTCCTCTGAGCCAGTGATCACATATTGTAGATTTCATATCATCTCTTACATAACAATACATACAGGGGGCGGCGGGGAAGGAGGGGTAGCACCATCTCTTACCAACCTCGTCTGCATCTGCCACCTCTAGTCTAACTTCTCTCTGAGTGAGGACATCATGGGGTAGGCATTTGCTTTGTGCTGTGCAAAATTATCCACTTTTTTTTTTCTTTCTATCAATACCCATGAGGGCAAGGACAGTGGGTCCAGCTGAGAACCTCATCCCAGGACACAGTGCAGGGTCTGGCACACAGTAGGTGCTCAGTCAAGGTGTGAACAAATAGCAAATACCCCAGTGGAAGGCTGGGTGGCCGGCTCAGGGGGACTCCACCCGAACCCTACCTGGTGCGGCCGCCGGGTTTCGGCCTGTGCCCAGCGCCCGGGGATTGACGCCTTGCGGGCGGGGAGCCTGGCGCCGGCGGGGCCCGGGCCCGTGTGATGTGCAGGCTGGGCACCCCGGGCGCCGCACCCGCGCCGGGAGGGACGGGGAGGGGCAGAGCCGTCCAGGAACTCTCCCGCGCCGCCGCCTCCGCGCCTCCCTTCAGCCCTGCCCACCGCCTCCCGTCCCCGGCTGGGCTCTGGGACATGGAGGCCTGTTCCTGAGCCCCTCCCCGGGGACTCGGTTCCCGGACGCCCCCAGCAGGCTCCCCCGGCCTCGGCTCTGCACGCCGCCGAGGCGGAGCCTCCCATTCTTTGGGTAAGATCCCCTTCCCCGCCCCCGCGCCGGGTAAGAGCCCATTCCCCGCCCCGCGCCGGGGAAGGGCCGCGTTTCCTGGGCTCCTCCTCCGCCTCAGCACGCGGCCAGGGCAGATCGGCCTGTACCCCGGCGCTGGCCTCCCGACAGCCAGGTGCCGCCCCGCACTGTCTTGCTTGCAGGCTGGGGCGTGAGGCACCTTGGGATGTACGCTGGGATGGGCGAGTCTCTCACTAGGGTCGGGGCGGGCTGGGGTCACCCAGCGCGGCGCGCAGCAGAGGCGGGCCCGGGAGAGAACGTGGGGGCGCACGACTCAGAGGTCCGAGGGTGCAGCCAGTGCTGACTCACTGGGGACGGGGCTGCTGGGAGGAGCGCTAGCCCCTGTTGTGAGCAGTTCGAGAGCCAGGGCCAAATCCGGGAAGTCCGGCTGGGTCCAGACGGCCAGCTGGGCCAGCGAGGGGGTTCCAGCCTCCACAGGAGGAGGTGCTGAGAGAGGGAGAGGGAGGGCATATCTGAGACCCTTAGGCAGGATGAGTTCAGGGCTGGGCCCCACAGCCTGCTCATCCATCCTGAATCTGGCCCCCGGGACTTGGCGTTCCCGCTCTCCGTCCCCACCAGGCTTTCTTTCCTCTGGACACTTCTTCCCCCCTCCCCCGGCTTCTCACCGTTCTCCTTGCCCCAGCTTCTCCATAAAGAAATGCGGCCTGAGGAGCGCCAGGCTTTGAAGCCAGGTCACCTCTACTTCTTCAAAGTTAGTGCTGTTATCACTAACCCTTTCCTCTGTCCTTCCTTCGACCCCCTCCCCCGCATTTATCCCACAACTTCCTTTATTCTGTCTTGCCATGCCTAAGGTGCCCCTAGAAGGGGTGTTCTTCCCAGGAGAAAGTGGGAGTTTTTAGTTTGGAGAACAGGAAGGGATGAGAACGTTCTTGCGCGCACTCATTCATTTGAGCGTGCATTTACGCATGCCTTTACTTCCATTCACTCACTCATACATTCCTCCATTCTTTTGCAGTTAATTACGCGTTCATTCATTTTCTGGACACTTACTAAGCGTCTATATTCAAGGCCCTGAGTGTTTGGGGGAGGGGGCCAGGATACTCTGATGAGTCAGTCTCATCCCTGATGCCAGCTAGCTCAAGGTCAAAAAGGGGAAATTAGCAGAAATCAGTCCAGTTTAAGAGAAAATGCACTGCGAAAGGGCTGTGAAGCATGTGTGTGTGTGTCTGTGTATGTGTGTGTGTGCACACGCGCACACACAGGTGTTGGGGCATGTAGAAGGAGAATGTAATTCCATTTAGGAGGGGCCTAGAAGGCTTCCTGGAGGCAGTGGCATTTGAGTTGGCCTTGATGGCTGGCAGGGTTTGGATATAGACTTATTAAAAGGGCATCAGCGTGGCCAAAGGGCACTCCAGAGGTGTGAGGGAGCAGTGGGCAGTTCTATTCATGGCATGAGGGGATCGGAAGAAAGAAGTCTGGACAGGGAGGTCAGGGCTTAGTGGAGAACTGGAGCGAGGAGCAGCCTTGTTCTGAGCAGCCCAGAGCCACGATCATGGCAAGACCCTTTTGGCTCCTAGGTGTGTGTATGTGTGGAGCTGTAGGTTCTGGCCCATGTAGGATTTCAGCTAGGATAGTACCGAAAGTGGAAGTTGGTGTAGAAGTCCCTCCTCCCCAGAGAGTCTGTGGTCCTGTCTGGGAAGGCCAAAGACCCAGCAGAGGGAATTTCTGGGAGTTTGGTTATTTATTTACTCATTTATTTCTTCTTTTGCCCTTAGACTCATTCATTCATTCATTCATTCTTCACTTAGTCACTAAACCCTTCCTCCAGGGAGGCCCTGTGCTGGGGACTCAGATGACTCAGAAGAGGTCCCTGCTCATGTGAACTCCCAGTCTGGTGGGGGAGACAAACCCAGGCCTGACAGTGACAACCCAGAATCACTGTGGAATATAAATAGGGAGCATTTCATCGTGTTTTGTCACTGAGTGGGGACGTAGAGTTGGGACATGGACCAGAAGAATTAATGCAGATGTTTGACCTCCAGCCAGAAAGGCCTGATCCATGGGGCCAGATGAAGAAGGTTGTAGTTTGGGAAAATGAGTGTTTGAAGGAGAAAATCCTCTGGGTTCACAGGTGTGAAGAGGCAGGCTTTCTCTAGATTCGAGACTCCCCAGAGGCCCACTCAGGGACTGGGCCTTTGGGCTGAGGGCACCGCAAGCTCCCCTCACATTAGAGATGAGCCTGCAGGATTTCAAAGCCCCTAGAGAATTTTTGGCTGGTCAGCATAAGCTATAAGCAGGTTGTGGAGGGCAGCGGTTAAAGTTGTGGGCTTTGGACTTCTTAGATCAAGGTTCAAATCCCGATATTCCCTTCCCAACTATGTTACTTTGGACAAATGACTTAATACTTTCTCCTCCATTTGTTCCTCTACAGGACGATAATAATCGTAGTATCTTCCTTTTAGGGTGAAGCCCAAAGGCAGTAATGTGCATGCTGTGCTTTCACGGTGCCGCAGATTGGAAAGGGCTATAATGACAAGGTTATAATGACAGTGGCTACAATGATGACAGTGACATACTGTCAAGTGCTGCCTTTAAAATCTCTAGACCTTGGCTGGTGCGGTGGCTCACGCCTGTAATCCCAGCACTTTGGGAGGCCGACGCGGGCGAATCACTTGAGGTCATGAGTTCGAGAACAGCCTGGCCAGCATGGTGAAATCTCATCTCTGCTAAAAAGTATTAAAAAACAAAAATTAGCCAGGCATGGTGGCACATGCCTGCTGCCTCAGCTAATAAGGAGCCTGAGGCAGGAGGATGGCTTGAACTAGGAGGTGGAGGTTGCAGTGAGCCAAGATTGAGCCACTGCACTCTAGCCTGGGTGACAGAGTGAGACTGTTAAAAAAAAAAAAAAAAAAAAAAAAATCTCTGGGCCTCATTGTCCCCAGGTGTAAAATGGGAGGGTGACCTAGCTTCCTGGTTCTCCAAGTGCAGTCCCTGGACCAGCGGCATCGGCATCCTCTGGGGTCTTGTTAGAAATGCAAATTCTTGGGTGCCACTTCAGTTCTACGGAATCAAAAACTCTGAAGACAGGGCCACCAGCAATCTGTATTTTAACAAGCCCTCCAGGTGATGCTGGTGCAGGCTGAAGTTTGAGAACCACAGACCTCTTCTTGATCCACCATTCCAGGACTGAGATCCAGCCATGTGTGTTTCATGCTTCCTGCACATAGGGTCCAAGTCTGCAGGGTGGTGGGGAAGGGGCACAGAGATGAGTAAGATGTGGTCCAAGCCCGTGGGAGGCTCCTGGGGAAATTGGAAAGGGGAAGCAGACACCCATGGGAACATTCACTGGAGTGACAGACTGCACAGAGCGGTTGTGGCGACACAGCAGTGAGCTCTGTAATAGCGCAGAGAGGAGAGGGGCCTTTGCGGGCTGGAGGGGGCCCTGTTGAAAGACCTAGCTCTCTGCTGCTTGTTCCTGACACTAAGATTGATCAGCCTTTCTGGAAGTCCTCTCATAAGTCTAACTGAAGTCTGTCTCATTTCATGCCTTGCTGTGTGTGCGGGGGACAGGGCTCTGGACTTGAGGTCAGGAGTGTGATTCTAGCCAGCTTCCTCACTGTGTGTCTTTGGGAGGTTCACTTTCCTCCGGGCCTCAGTTTAGCCATCTGTAAGATGCTGGGGTGAGCCGAATCCAGTGAGTCTGGGACATTGTAGTTGTCTGGAGAGAGGGTAGGCTTGGGTGCCAGAAGCTCTCTGGGTTGTCATTCCTCCTTCTGCATAGGGAGATTCTGAAATTGTCCTGGCTGCCTGTCAAGTTATCTTGGGATGCAGTAAAGTGAGCTGCCCCTCTTTGGGCTGGCTTCCTTACCATCCAGGGAAGTCCCATGACACCTGTCCTGTCCACCTCACGTGGCTTTCATCTTGTTGAGCGTGCCCATAATGCTGTCATTCTCAGAGGTTCCTAGATGCCTAAACCCCAGTGTCTGGCATTCGAGCCCTCCATGACAAGTTCTCAGGTTTCCTGCAGGACAATGCTCCTCATGGCCTGTGACTGCCTCCTGTTCTGTGCCTGTCAGGTCTTCTACCTCGCCCCTCTCCTCAGCCTATCCAAGCCCATTCAACCTTCAGGCCAGCTCTAGCACTACCTCCTCCAGGAAGCCTCCAGGATTGCCCCAATCCTCAGAGCCATCCATGGGCCATCCTGCAGTCTTTGAGGTGTGACTTTAATTTCTCATTTGTAGACACAAAGCTGTTTGAGGGCAAGGCCTGAGCTCACGGGGGGTGGACATGATTGGAGTTCTTGACTGGTGGAGCAGGGAGGCCCAGAGAAAGAAGGGAACTTGCCTAGAGTCACGTGGTACATTAGTGAAAGGAGAACCCAGGCCTCTTAGGCAAGACAGGCCCGGGGGAGGCATGATTAGATCTGAGGCGAGTGAGCAAGAGGCCCTGAGGATGGAGGGATGGCCGTGGCCTCGGAACCCGGCTGGCCTGTCCCAGCCGGGCTGTGTGCTCACTGGCTGTGCCACCTGGGACGTGCCACCTACCTTTCCTAAGGAATCTTCCCTGTGGGATTGGAGGAGGACCAGCCCGAGGCCTGGCACACTACAGGTGCTTGGTTATTATGGGGTGCATGCTATTATTTTCCATCTACTTGTTCATCCCTGCCTCCATGCCTGAACCCTTTCCCTGCCCCCACCACCTCCCACCTTCCTGCTTTCCTTAGCCACCAAGCACTCACTGTACTGTCCTAAGTCCAGTGTGAGTGTCAAGACCTCCTGATCGAGCCTCTGGGCAGAAGGCAGAGGGAGAAGGAAAAACCCTGGTGGTCTCACAGCTGGTGGTGGCTGGAGAGAAGCTGGAGTGGGTGCCCCAAGGGGCTGAAGCCTGCGTGGCCATCAGGGGGAATTTGGCAGGTGCCACTTTTGGAAAAGTCGCACTGCCTATTTAAAGGAAGTAAGGGGCGTGACCTGTCCCCCACCAGCAACTGCTGGATGCCTGTGGCCTGTTACTGAGGAGCTGGTGGGCAGTGTTCCCAGGGGTGAAGAGTCCTAGCAGGTGGGTCTGGCATCTCTCCAGGAGGTTGCTGGCAGCTCTTGGCCTCCTGCCATCTTCCAGCTAACCCCTTGTGGATAGATGGAAGCCTCGTGGCGGTTTTGCCTGTTTTTGCATGTCAGCTGGCTGGGATCGGGGACCTGGACCCCCCCAGCCGCCTTCCCTGGAAGTGATCGCAGAACCAAGAGACACTGTTGGCAGGATGACGGGCTCTGGGATTGGGGTGCCTGGAGTTTGGCTGGGGCTGGGTGCCCAGTGGGCGGGCACAGGCCCGTTGACGTGGCTGTGGCCTAGCTGGCAGCCCCGTCCTTCCTCTCCGCTAGGCGGGCACTGGAGCTTTCTGTGCAGGGCTCCTAGGAGAAGGGGGGCAGAGGGTAGTCTGAAGAGAGGCGGGAGCAGGGTGATAACAGCTGGCTCTGGAAGGTGGGCGGGAGCTGAGGAGGAGGAGCAGGAGAGGCCCACAGGCTTTATTTGGAGCCAGTCCTGGCTGTTACTCAGGTGACCAGCGTGTGTCTTTGGGAGGGCGCTGCTTTCCCCGGCTGCCTGGCACGATGATCCAGAATGTTGGAAATCAGCTACGACGGGTATGGAGGGTGGGCTGGGGCAGCGGGAGGGCTCTGGAGGCCTGGCACCCAGAAAGAGATTGACGTTTCCATTTTAACTCAGACCCTCTGCATCCCCTCTCACTCTCCACGGGCCATTTTCTAGCTCTCTTTGGGAGGAGAAATCGCAGAGCCCCTGTGCTGTTTTATTATCAGCAGCCATCCCCAAACAAGCCCCACGGGCTGTCAGATCCCCCGAGGGCTGGCTGTGTTGAGTGGAATCACCTTCAGCAAGTGTTGGCCTTTGGAATTCTATCCGGTGGGTGTATGTTTCTCCCTGCAGACTCCTGTGCATGTTTCCGGGGGACATCTGAGCTCCCTGGCCTTGTGGTGCTCCATGCTCAGTGCTCAGGAGCCCAAAGCCAGAGCTGGTGGGAGTGACAGGGTGTGAGCCGTGTGTGTGAGTGAGTATGTGTGGTGGGGCGAGGTGGGCGTTTTCGGGGAGCGGAACCTCTTTGGGAGAACAAGCACGGGATCACATGAGGGCTATGGAAAGCTGTCCTGCAAGGTGACCTTGAAAAGAACTTTTCCCTGCACTTTCGAGCTGAGATTAGGTGCTGAAACGCAAGAACTCAGCAGTGCCTGGCAATGGAAGGGGCCAAGGGAGATGGGCTCGGGACAGACCGGCAGAGGTTGTAATGGGTGTAGTGTGGCTGACCTCTGAGGATGTTTTCAGGAAAAGCCTTTTATTAAAGGGGCTGGAACAAATAAATGTCTTATCCATCCTCTCCCTCCGTCTGCATAGCCACTGCTCAACTTGGCATCCTCTGGTTTCCCCATCCCATGTCCAGCCCCCTTCAGTCCGTTCTCCACACTGGAGGGATGCTTCTAAAAGGTGTATGTGCTGATTCCTCACCTGCTCAGACAGCTACCCGAGGATGACTGTCACATCCTTGCTGGCACTCTGGCCCCTGCCCATGCCTCCCTTTTCCTTCCACCATCTCCACCCCTCTGCTGCCTCTGCCTCAGCCATCGTGAGCTCCTCTCCGCGGCCTCCGTGTTCCACTTTTGTTCTCTCCTCTGGGCTGTTGTACTTGCTGTGTCTTCTGCTAGTTACCCGCAGCCTTCCTGCACCTCCCCACACTTGTCTCCCCGGCAAGTTCCTTCTGAGCCATCAGGTCTCAGCTCAAGCGCTGCCTCCTCTGGAAGTCCTTCCCAGATTTCTCGTGGCACTGTGTTAGCCTCTTTTCACACTGGATTGTGTCCTAGACTGGCTCATACATCCCTCCCACCAGCCAGGGAGCAACACGAGGCTGCTCTTGGTATACCCAGCACAGGGACGGGTGCGGCCAGAGGCCAGGGAATACTTAATGAATGAATGGGGACAGGCAGCTTTTCAGCATCGAGGCCAAGGGTGGGATCTGAGTAGCAGGGCCCCTTGCTCTTGTCACCTGAGCACAGGGCAGCATGTCTTCCAGCTGGGTGGGGCCGCTTGTATCTTCTCTTGTGCCCTGTTATATTTAACCCTTTATGACTTTTTCCCCATTAACCCTCATTAGTAACTGGGGGCAAGGCGCTGGGCGAGGGGCATATCATTAACACCGTTTTACAGAGATAACAATTGTAACAAATCTTTACATAGCTCTGTCCATGCTAGGCACCATGCCACGCTCTTTGCATACATTAACTCACTCAGTTCTCCGTGAGGTAGATACAGTTATCATCCCGGTATCCGAGATTAGGAATCTCACAGCGAGCAAGTGACTTGCCCAAGCTCACACTGGTAGGAAGCTGCAGAGCTGGGATTTGAACTCAGCAGTTTGGCCACAGAGTCTGAGCTCTTAAGGAACCTGAGGCTCAGCCAGATGAAGGTGCAGATGTGGAACTCCGACCACATATCCCAACTCCGAGCCCAGTTGGCATTCGGTTTCCTTGCCCTGCCTCTGTTGAGCCTGGGGGTGGAAGTGGGCGTTAGGAGTGGATGTTGGGCCCTGGAGGACACAGGTGGCCTCCCGTCAGCTAAGAACACTCTGGCCTTGATTGCCACCTCTGCACCATTGCCTGGATGGCAGATCTCTTTGGATTTCTCTTGAATTTCTTAGTTCTTCTGAAATACAAGAGGGTTTGAGAATGTTTTCTGGCTTTGCACCAAAACTATTTTTTAATGAAAAGCAAGCAAGCAAACAGGCGTGGTGGCTCACACCTGTCATCCCAGCACTTTGGGAGGCTGAGGCGCGTGGATCGCTTGAGCTCAGGAGTTTGAGAACAGCCTGGCCAACATGGTGAAACCCTGATTCTACCAAAAATACAAAAAAATTTAGCCGAGCATGGTGGTGTGTGCCTGCGGACCCAGCTGAGGTGGGAGGATCTCTTGAGCCCACCTGGGAGGTAGAGGCTGTAGTGAGCCAAGATCATGTCACTGCACTCTAGCCTGGACGACAGAGTGAGACCTTGTCTCAAAACAAAAACAAACAAAAAAACCCCACAAAGCCGGGCTTGGTGCCTGACACCTGTAATCCCAGCACTTTGGGAGGCCCAGATGGGCAGATCTTGGCCTCCCAAGATCCAGTTGAGGCCAGCAGTTCGAGACCAGCCTGGAAAACATGGTGAAACCCCCTCTCTATCAAAAATACAAAAATTATCCGGGTGTGGTGGTACATGCCTGTCATCCCAGCTACTTGGGATGTTGAGGCAGAAGAATCGCTTGAACCCAGGAGGCGGAGGTTGCAGGAGCCGAGATGGCGCCGCTGCACTCCAGCCTGGGCAACAGAGTGGTCTCAAAACAAAAAAACCCCCAAAAACAAAAACAAAACAAACCCTACCAAACTGTCTTTAATAGGGACTAAACTGGGAACAGAAGAAGGGGTCTTAGGAAATCTACAAGCCCCGCTTTGCGTGGTTGGGGGCCCTTTTCAGTGTCCTGTGGCACTGTACACAGAGTCAGCATTGGAATCCAAGGACTCTGGCTCCTACTTGCCCCTGGATACCCAGCAAGTGAGTGGGCGACCGAGTGAAGTGACCAGCTTCTGCCACACTCGGGGCTGGGAGAACTGCTGAGTGCCAGTCTGGCAGTGCCAGAAAGGCTTCCCTCCTGCTTCAATCCTTGTCTCTCCCAGTGGAGAGCTCTTCTCCTTTCCCCATCCAAGAAGTCAGTCTATACTGGACACTGAGTCACATTCCTGAGCTAGCAGGGGTCCACTGGTGCCCTCACGGGAGGTGAGCAGGGGTGCTGGGAAGTCTGGACCCTCTGCCCAGCCTCGGGTCTAGCCTGGCCCAGGTCCGCTCTCAGTGGGACTGAGAAGCTTTTTTCACTCCAGAAATGGTGATGGGGCTGTTTTTTTTTTTTTTTTTTTTTGTGAGACAAAGTCTTACTCTGTTGCCCAGGCTGGAGTACAGTGGTATGATCTTGGCTCACTGCAGCCTCGGCTGCCCTGATTCAAGTGATTCTCTTGCCTCAGCCTCCTGAGTAGCTGGGATCAGAGGTGCCCACCACCACGTCCGGCTGATTTTTATATTTTCAGTAGAGATGGGGTTTCACCATGTTGGCCAGGCTGGTCTCAAACTCCTGACCTCAGGTGACCCACCAGCCTCAGCCTCCCAAAGTGTTGGGATTACAGGCGTGAGCCACCTCGCCCTGCCTACTCTTAATCTGTCTGGAGGACTCTTTTTTTTTCTCTCCAAAATTTTACTTTAACATGCATAGCATAAAGGAATGATAACTCTATTAAAAAAATTTTTAATGGGTCGGGCGTGGTAGCTCATGCCTATAATTCCAGCACGTCAGGAGGCTGAGGCAGGTGGATTATTTGAGGTCAGGAGTTTGAGACCAGCCTGGCCAACATGGAGAAGCCCCGTCTCTACTAAAAATACAAAAATAAGCCAGATGTGCTTGTTTGAACCTGGGAGGCGGAGGTTGCAGTGAACCAAGATCGCGCCACTGCATTCTAGCCTGGGTGATAGAGCAAGACTTTGTCTCAAAAAAAATTTCTTTTTCTAAATGGACGGATAACATTCTCTGTTTTTATCATGTACAACATGATGTTTTGAAGTGTTTATACATTATGTTATGATTAAATCTAGCTAATTAACAAATGAATTACCTCACATAGTTTTCATGTTTTTGGTGATAGTGCAGAACAGCCACTCTGCATTTTCAAGAATAGAGTATATTGTCATGAACTGCGTCCCCTTACTGTATAATAGGTCTCTTGAAATTTGTTCCTCCTATCTGTAATTACGCATCCTCTGACCAAGATCTCTCCATCGCCCCAACAACCCCTGCCTCTGAAGGCAGCATTATACTCTGTTTCCATGAAATCAACTTTTTAAGATTCACATCTGAGTGAGGTCATGTGGTATTTGTCTTTCTGTGCCTGGCTCTTATTTCATTTAACATAACATACTCCAGGGGCGATGGCTCACACCCATAATCCCAGTACTTTGAGAGGCTGAGATGGGCGGATCACTTGAGCTCAGGACTTCGAGGCCAGCCTGGGTAACATAGCAAAACCTCATCTATACAAAAAAAAAGCACTAAAATTGCCGGGTGTGGTGGCATGGGCCTGTAGTCCCAGCTACTTGGAAGGCTAAGGTGAGAGGATGGCTTGAGCCTGGGAGGTAGAGGCTGCTGTGAGCTGAAGTTACTGCATTCCAGCCTGAGCAAAAGAGCCAGACCCTGTCACACACAAAAACAAAAACAAAGACAAATGAAAACAAACAAAAAAGCCACCATAACATACTCCAGGTTCATCCATGTCGCTGCAAATGGCAGGATTTTATTTTATTTCTATTGCTGGATAGTATTCCATAGTGTATAGACACTACATTTTTTTTTTTTTTTTTTGAAATGGAGTCCTGCTCTGTCACCCAGGCTGGAGTACTGTGGTGTAATTATGGCTCACTGTAGCCTTGAACTCCTGGGCTCAAGCAAGCCTCCTCTCAGCCACCTGAGTAGCTGGGAGTTAGAGGTGTGCACCACTGTGCCAAGCTTTTTTTTTTTTAAGTTTTTGTAGAGATGGGTTCTCTCTATGTTGACCAGGCTGATCTTGAACTCCTGGCCTCAAGCTATCTTCTCCCCTTGATTTCCCAAAGTGCTGGGATTGCAGGTTTGAGCCCCTACGCCCAGTTTTTGTACCACATTTAAAAAATCCATTCATCCATTGGTGGACACTTAGTTGGTTCCATATTTGGGCTACTGTGAAGAGCGCTGCATTAAACATGGGAGTGCGGGTATCTCATCAACATACTGATTTCATTTCCTTTGGATACATACCCAGTAGTGGGGCTGCTGGATCATAGTTCTATTTTTTTTTTTTTTTGAGGAACCTCCATACCGTTTTCCATAATGTCTGTACCAAGTGACATTCCCATCAACAGTGTCAAAGGGATGCCTTTTCCCCAAGTCCTTGCCAACACATATTGTCTGCTGGTTTATTGATAGGAGCCATTCTGATAGGTGGGAGGTGCTATTTCATTGTGGTTTTGATTTGCATTTCCATGATGATTAATGATGTTGAGCATTTTTTTCATATACCTGTTGGACATGTGTATATCTTCTTTTGAGAAATGCCTATTCAGGTCTTTTGCCAGTTTTATTTATTTATTTATTTATTTATTTATTTATGCTATTGAGTTGTTTTCATTTTTTGTATATTTTGGGTGTTAACCCTTGTCAGATATACAGTTTGCAAATATTTTCTCCCACTCTGTAGGTAGTGTCTTAACTCTGTTGATTGTTTCCTTTGCTGTGCAGAAGTGCTTTAGTGTAAAGAAATCACGTCGGCTGGGTGCAGTGGCTCATGCCTGTAATCCCAGCACTTTGGGAGGCTGAGGTGGGTGGATCACCTGAGGTCGGGAGTTTGAGACTAACCTGACTAATATGGAGAAACTCTGTCTCTACTAAAAATACGAAATTAGCTGGGCCTGGTGACTCATGCCTATAATCCCAGTTACTTGGGAGGCTGAGGCAGGAGAATCACTTGAACCTGGGAAGCAGAGGTTTTGGTAAGCCAATATCATGCCATTGTACTCCAGCCTGGGCAACAAGAGTGAAACTTCGTCTCAAAAAAAAAAAAAAAGAAAAAGAAATTACATCTATTTTTGCTTTTGTTGCTTGTGCTTTTGAGACCTTATCCAAAAATTCTTACCTAGCACAATGTCATGAAGCATTTCCCCTATGTTTTCTTCCAGCAGTTTCATAGCTTGGGGGTCTTACGTTTAAGTCTTTAATTCATTTTGAGTTGATTTTTGTATACAGTGAGAGATAAGGGTCTAATTTCATTTTTCTATATGTGGGTATCCAGTTTCCTCAACATCAGTTATTGAATAGATTATCCTTTCCCTAATGTATGTTCTGACACCTTTGTTAAAAATCAGTTGGCTGTAAATGTGTAGATTTACTTTGGACCCCTCTATTCTGTTCCATTGGTTTATGTGTTTGTTTTTATCCCAATACCATACTGTTTCGATTAATGTAGCTTTGTAGTATATTTTGGAATCAGGTAGTATGATCCTTTGGCTCTGTTCTTTTTGCTCAAGATTGCTTTGACAATTTGGGGTCTTTCATGGTTCCATATGAATTTTAGCCTTGTTTTTTCTATTTCTGTGAAGAATGTCATTAGCACTTTGATAGGGATTACATTGAATCTGTAGATCACTTTGAATAGCATGGACATTTTAACATTAATTCTTCCGATCCATGAACATGGGATCTTTTCATTTATATCTTCCTCAATTTTGTTCATTAATGTTTTATAGTTTTCATTGTAGAGATCTTTTTTTGAGAGACTCAGTCTCTCTGTGTTGCCCAGGCTGGAGTGCAGTGGTGCGATCTTGGCTCAGCTCACTGCAACCTCTGCTTTCTGGGTTCAAGTGCTTCTCCTGCCTCAGCCCCCTGAATATCTGAGATTACAGGTACATGCCACTACGCCTGGCTAATTTTTGTATTTTTAGTAGAGAGAGTTTCACCATGTTAGCCGGGCTGGTCTTGAGCTCCCGACCTCAGGTGATCTACCCACTTCAGCCTCCCAAAGTGCTGGGATTACAGACGGGAGCCACTGCACCTGGCCTTCACTGTAGAGATCTTTTATCTCCTTTATTTATTTTGTAAGAGACAGTATTCCGTCTGTTGCCCAGGTTGGAGTGCAGTGGTATGATCATAGCTCACTGCAGCTATGAATTCCTGGGCTCAAACGATCCTTCCACTGTAGCCTCCCAAGTAGAGTGAGTAGACTGAGACTACAGGCATGTGCCACCACACCTGGCTATTTTTTCTTTTATTAAAAAAATTTTTTTTTAATTTTATTTTGTATTTACCCATGTGCACACTGAAATTTTTTTTTTTTTTTTTTTTTTAAGATATAGAGTCTTGCTATGTTGCCCAGGCCGGTCTCAAAAGCTTGGGCTCAAGCAATCCTCCCACCTCAGCCTTCTGAGTAGCTGGAATTACAGGCATGAGCCACCACTCCTGGCTTTTAACCTCCTTGGTTAAATATATTCTCAGGTATTTTATTTTTTTGGTAGCTATTCTAAATGGGATTGCTTTCCAGATTTCTTTTTCAGATAGTTTGCTATTAGCATATAGAAAGACTACTGACTTGTATGTTGATTTTGTATCTTGCAACTTTACTGAATTTATTATTCCTACCAGTTTTTTTTTTCCTACTAGTTTTAGTGGAGTCTTTAGGGTTTTCTATATATAGGATTATGACATCTGCAAACAGGGACAATTTGACTTCCTTCTTTCCAATTTGGATGCCCTTCATTTCTCTCTCTTGCCTAATTGCTCTGGCTAGGACTTCCAGTACTATGTTATATATAATTGGTGAAAGTGGGCATCTTTGTTTTATTCCAGATCTTACATGAAAAGCTTTCAACTTTTTCCTGTTCAGTGGAGGACTCTTCTTCATCCTTCAAAACCCAGCTCAGCTATCATTTTCCCTTTGAGTCCTCATCTTGCCTGTCCCTAGAGTTAATGATGTTTCCTCAGGATGTGGTACACACTTCACTTATTCCCTCCACAGGTACTCACTGAACTGGGGGATTAACAGGTAGCAGGTGCTGGGTGTGCTGTGGCCTGCAATGCAGCCTGTCTCCTGGAGCTGACGGCTAGTGCAGGGGAGACAGGGAGAAGGTATTCACATCAACAGTGATGCAAATCTGCAGTAGTGCTATGAATAGCAGTAATGAGAGTAAATGCGGTGCAAGTGCTAGCTGTATGCCATGCCTGCATTCACTCATTTATTCCTTGTAACAACTCTGTGAAGTAGGTAATTGTGCCTGTATGCCTGTATTAAAGATGAAAGTGAAACAGACAGGTTAAGTAATTTGCCTGAGGTCACACAGCTAGTAAGTTGCATTGCTGGTATTAAATTGAGACGATCTGGAGAACAAGGAACTGTGAGAGAATGATAACAGGGTGGAGGGAGAGCTCTCTGAGTGGAGGGGAGGACAGCTGAGCAGAAACCTAGCAGCTGAGAAGGCAGCCTGAGGAAGGTCTAGGGGAGGAGCATTCCAAGGGGACAGCATCCATTTGCAGGCTCCAAGGGTGGGGCTAGCTTGGTGCATCTGAGCAGCTGAATAGGGGCCCAGCAGCCCCTGTTGCTCACTCCTCACTCCGCTTGGAGTGGAGGGAGCAAAGGGAACAGCTGGAAGAGGCTGAGGGGAGGCTTCCAGGACCTGCAGGCTAGGGGTCCAGGCCTTGCAGGCTGAGTCTGGGCTTTCAAGCACTGTGAGTCGTGTTGCCCTGCCTACCTGACTGTGAGAGCCATGAGCACTCTCTGGTCTCCAGGATTAGTGCCAAGGTATGCAGTCCCTGCACACTGGGCTCAGCGACCCAGGAAAACACATCATCATGGTTCCTCTTCTCTGTGCGGCCAGCACTTTGAAGGTCTCAGCTGCCTCCCCATTCACCCCCTGACTCCTCACAACAGGGAGGTGGGTGAAAGGCTCAGCCCGCAGGACAGATGAGGCACAAGGAAGTGAGGTGATGTGCCTGGGTTCGCACAGCTGGCTAGAGACTCAGAGCTCCCATCTGCTAGACTGGGTCCCCTTTTCCAGCCCTTGTCTTGGCTAGGGGGGCATCTGGAACTTCTGTGCACCCAGAAAGTGGCCTCACTCTTACACGTGGGCCCACACTATCCCAGCCTCCTCTGCCCACCCTCGCATGCTGACAGTGTAGATTCAGGGTCCCAGGCTGAGCTGACCCCACCCCACACACCTCAGGGTCGAGGGAGGCTGCCCACTACCCCTCACCTGTGCCGGGGCTGGAGCGGGGCCAAGCTGGCATCCTGGGAGCCTTCGGAGAGCTGCTCATCGCTCAGCCGGACGACCGAAAGGGTCCTGCCTTAGAGGCACTAACTCACCTCACCTCTGCGGGCATCAGTTTCCTCATATGAACCAGGTCTCTCCCTGCAGATCTTGCCAAATTGTTGGCAGGATTAGATATGCTGAAAATGTAGAACTTGGCACATAATTGGCCATGGTGAATATTTGTTCCTTCCTTTCTTTTTTTTTTTTTTTGTGAACTTCAGTTTTCTCAGTGGTTCAATGGCAGGGTCAGTTGGCCAGGTGAGATAGTGAAAGTGAACTTTTCTGTTGAGGACCTCCTAAGTGTCCAGCATATTTAAACTTCCCAACAGCTTTGTAAGGCTGCTGGTATTTATCTGGCTTTACAGATTAGAAAACCAAGGCTCTGATATGAAGCCACTTTGGTCTAGTTGGGGAATTCAAAGCCTTGTCTGACCTCAAGCTCCAGCTGGGCAGGGGCCCTCGGTGCTGTGGCTTTTCTCCTTGTCCTGGGCTGACCTGGCTGAGCCAAGGAACTGACACCTCTGCCTTATGCCTGCTCTGTCCTGTGGCTCCAGGGACAGATGGTGCTGCTGGCTGGGTCCTCTGACAGCTCCCTGGCTCCAGGCCTGTGTGCTCCAGCCATTCCCACGGGCAGCCTTGCAAGTAGGAGGTGACATTTGGGCAGTGATAGTCTGGGGTAGGCCAGAGTCTGACACTTTGGGGACACAGGGATGAGCCAGACTACACCTGTCCTCAGATGCCCTCAGGTTGATGGAGAGTCAGAGAGAGCCAGGATGTGACAGAGGGAAGCACCAAGATAGCCCCTCACCAGCCCAGTGGTCAGGGTGAGCTCCCTGGAGGAGGTAACGGGTTAGGCTGGCCCTAAAAGGTTTTCTGGGTTAAGAAGCATGATCCAGGCAGAGGCATCTGTATGTGAGAGGTGTGAAGGAGTCAGGTCCACAGAGGAATGAGGAGGGAATTAAGGGCACCCTCCCTGACCCCCTTGTCCATGTAATATGTATATCCTGCCTAGGGCTTCTTCAGTAGTAATAATTTGTCCTCAGCAAATGATACATTAACTAACTGATGTCAGTGGACATGAATTATTAAGCATCTGTTTTTGTTTTCTCGGGACAAGACCTTGCTCTGTTGTGCAGGTTGGAGTGCAGTGGTGCGATCACAGCTCACTGCAGCCTTGAGCTCCTGGGCTCAAGTGACCTTCCTGCTGTAGTTTGTCGTCTCAGCCTCTTAAGTAACTGGTGCTACAGACATACACCTGACCTAGCGACCAAAAGAACAACCTGTCAACTACACTTGGCTAATTTTTTTTTTTTTGAGACAGAATCTCACTCTGTTGCCCAGGCTGGAGTGCAGTGGCGTGATCTTGGCTCACTGCAACCTCCGCCTCTTGGGTTCAAGCAATTCTCCTTCTTCATCCTCCTGAGTAACTGGGATTATAGGTGCCTGCCACCATGCCTGGCTAATTTTTGTATTTTAATAGAGATGGGGTTTCATCATGTTGACCAGACTGGTCTCAAACTCTTGACCTCAGACAATCTGCCCACCTCGGCCTCCCAAAGTGCTGGGATTACAGGCGTGAGCCATCATGCCTGGCTACTCAGCTAATTAAAAAAAAATTTTATTCTAGGGATGGAGTCTCGTCATGTTGCCCAGGCTGGTCCTGAACTCCTGGCCTCAAGTGATCCTTCTGCCTTGGCCTCTGAAAGTGCTGGGATTATAGATGTCAACCAGTGCACCTGGCTTAAGCATCTTTTGGAGAGGCAGCCCAGTGAGTAGAAAGAGCTCTGGGGCTGGGTGCAGTGGCTCATGCCTGTAATCCCAGCACCTTGGGAGGCTGAGACGGGTGGATCATGAGGTCAGAAGTCCGAGACCAGCCTGGCCAAGATGGTGAAACCCCGTCTCTACTAAAAATACAAAAATTAGCCAGGCGCGGTGGCAGGTGCCTGTAATCCAGCTACTCCGGAGGCTGGGGCAGAAGAATTGCTTGAACCCGGGCGGCAGAGGTTGCAGTGAGCCAAGATTGCTCC
Source organism: Alouatta palliata (assembly GCA_004027835.1). Taxonomy (NCBI): domain Eukaryota; kingdom Metazoa; phylum Chordata; class Mammalia; order Primates; family Atelidae; genus Alouatta; species Alouatta palliata. The sequence goes on along the minus strand of PVKV010024802.1, from coordinate 7,269 downwards.
ACTGCACTCCAGCCTCGGTGATAGAGTGAGACTCTGTCTCAAAAAAAAAAAAAAGAGCAAGCTTTGGTATTGAGGAAAGCAGAATCTCAGCTCCATCGCTCACTGGCAGAGTGCCCCTGGACAAGTCTTTAATAACTGGAGCCTCAGTGCCCTTTTCTGCACAGGAGGAATAATTGCCCCTCACAGGGTTTTGGTGAGGATGAACGATATTTTGGATACAAAGCAATTTTATATATCGTATAGAAAGGCCTGAAACTTAGTAGGTGCTTAGTAAGGATGCACCAGGATTCCAGAGACACATGAGACACAGCCCTCATCCTTAAGGAGTTTCTTATTACCATATGTGTGTATTATTTTACAGTCTAGAAAGCTCCATGGGCCAGGCGAAGTGGCTCATGCATAGAGTCCCAGCACTTTGGGAGGCCGAGGCAGGAGGATCCCTTGAGCCCAGGAGTTCCAGATCACCCTGGGCAACACAGACTTTGTCTTACTAAAAATGAAATTTAAAAAATTAGGCTTGGTGTGGAGGCTGATGCCTATAATCCCAGCACTTTGGGCGTGGAGGCTCGTGCCGGTAATCGCAGCTACTTAGGAGGCTGAGGCAGGAGAATCGGTTGAACCTGGGAGGCAGAAGTGGCAGTGAGCCGAGATTGTTCCACTGCACTCCGGCCTGGGCAACAAAGTGAGACTCCATCTTAAGAAAAAAAAAAAGTAGCCAGGTGTGGTGGTGCGTGCCTGCAGTCTCAGCTACTCAGCTACTCAAGGGGCTGAGGTGGGAGGATTGCTTGAGCCTGGGAGGTAGGGCTGGAGGGAGCCGTGATGGTGCCACTGCACTCCAGCCTGGGTGACAGAGCAAGACCCTGTCTCCAGAAGAAAAAAGGAAAAAAAGAAAGCTGTGTGCAGCTTTACCTCCTCTGCTATTCAGAAGCGTGATGGGTCAGTGCTTGGCTAACAGCACCTGGACTGTGGCCCAGAGAGGACCACGGTCAGGTTGCTTGCTGGGAGTGGGGAATCTCAGGTCTCTCCACTCCTTGGCATTGTCCTCTACAATAGGCTGTGATCTGCCCTGGGGGTGTGGCCCTGCCCAGGTGTGGCCCTGTCCCAGACCTGGACTGGGTCAGAGGTCGGAAGGGGAGTGGCCCTGGTACCTCCCTTAAGCAGCCTCTGGTTTCCAGCTCCACACCTGGGCTGAGCTGAAGCAGGTGGGTCTGAGTTTTCTTTTGATCCCTTAGGGAGGGTATGGAGGGACCCAATTCCTCTTTTTCTTCTCCAGGGATATAGCCCTGGAGTGGTGGGAGGGACAAGTGAGAGGTCTGAAGCCGGAAGACTCTGGCTGATTCTTGACTGGCTCTCTTCCCCAGCCTCAGCTTCGTCATTCATAACACAGGGATGTGGGGAGTGGTAATGGTCCCTCTCACTGGAGCCTGCTTCATGCCAGGTAGCGTAATGCCATGGCAAGCATTACAGAGAAGGCGTGTTAAGAGATCAGATCTGTAGGTGTGCCTACAGGCTTTGAGAGCAGGGCGAACATGGGAGAGGAAGGGGCCCAAGCATTCAATGATTTTGCGGGCAGGGGAGGACCCCTCTCTGAAGAGAACCCGAGGGGAAAAGCACAGCCCTGCATCTCAGCACCCTCGTCCCTCCACACCACCCCAGGCCCTTCCAGGCCTCTGAGTTTACTTGGTCCCCACCCTCGCCTCGCTTTTGATGACTGAATTAGAGCTTCCAGGCAGCAAGGCGAGGAGAAGGTGTATCTGTGCAGACTGGTTCTCGGCTGGGCAAACAGGAAGGCAGACCCTCTGGATGGGGAGTGGAGGCAGTGATACTCTTTACCTGGCAGATTCCACTGCCCAGGTGGAATCCTCAGGTCAGAAGCCACTTCTCCAGTGAGCTCTTTTCCCACAGGCTGTATTGCATAGAAGGTGGGAGTGCGGGAGGCAACTGAGGCAGGGTGTCCAAAGTCCCAGTCTGTGTATCAGAAGTCTCAGTTGTTGGGTGACTGGATCTCCCTCCAGCCGACATCCCCTCTGCTGCACTCCTGCTAGGCTCTGGAGTCAGAAGGACCCAGGTCCGATCTCCTCTTTGCTTTTTACTGGCCAGGAGTGGATGGGTGGAACTTTCCTTGTCCCCTGTCCGTTTCCTTTATCTCATCTGTAAAATAAGGAATGCGGTTTCCTGCTTCAGAGTGAGAATTAAAGGGCCCACAAGAATGAGACCTTGCATACAGTAGGTGCATGATAAATAGCGGTCATAGATATCTGGAAAGGGATCTTTGAGCTTCTGCAAAGGCAATTCTTGGACAGCGCTGTGCTGTAGAAAGCTCGTTGTTTCAGCGGGCTCCCTCCTACTGGATCTGTCCCGGGACCAGATGAACAAACCAGCTCTAGTCTCTCCCAGGCTCTAGGCAGACAGAGCCCCTTCCGTCTGCTACTTGTTTCCTTGCTCCCTTTTCCCACACAAAGTTTGGAAAGAGTTTTCTCTGTTCCCACTGCATTACCTCTCATCCTTTCCCTAATTCGCTCTAACTGGACTCTTCTCTTCCCCTTCCCTCCCTCCTTCCTTCCTGCCAAAAATCAGTGAAAGCTTCTTTCCCCATCTACCTTGACTCAGAGTTCATGCACCAGCAGGGCCTCCTTCCCTCTGGAGACCCAGACTCTCCTGGGGTCCTCCCACCTTATTGACTGCTTCCTGACAGTCTCCTTTGCAGCCCTCTAAACAGGCACAGTGTGACGCCAGGCGCAGTGGCTCACACCTGTAATCCCAGCACTTTGGGAGGCTGAGGTGGGCGGATCACTTGAGGTCAGGAGTTCGAGACTGGCCTGATCAACATGGTAAAACCCCATCTCTACTAAAAATACAAAAATTAGCCGGGCATGGTGGCACACGCCTGTAATCCCAGCTACTTGGGTGGCTGAGGCATGAGAATCGCTTGAACCCAGGAGGTGGAGATTGCAGTGAGCCAAGATTGCACCACAGCACTCCAGCCTGGGTGACAGAGCAGGACTGTCTCAAAAAAAAAAAAAAAAAGCCCGGTGTGAATGTCTCTGTCAAACCGTCTCCTTGGATGATGTCTGTTCTAGTTACCGTGGCTGGGTAACAAACTACCCTGAACCTCAGTAGCTTAAAGCAACAACTGTTTTATTACATCTTGTGATTTTGTGGCTCAGGAATGCTGGCAGGGCTGGGTTGGGTGGTTCTTCTGTTCTATGTGGCATTGATGGAGGCTGCTTGGTGGCACTTAGCTGGATGGTGGATGGGCTGAACTGGGGACTCCATGATCGCTTCACTGGCACCTCAGTGGGGATGGCTGGAAGGTTGGACTTAGCTAGGACTGTCATTTGGAGCACCCACATGTGGCCTTTTCAATATGATAGTCTTGGGATAGTTAGATTTCCTACTTGGCAGCTGGTTCCACCAGAGCAAAAGTTCTAAGACGCCTGAGGGGAAGCTGCAAGATGTGTCGTGATCGAGTCTCAGAGTCACTGTTAAATGTCACTAAAAGTGACTCAGATTCAAGAGGAGGAGGAGTAGCAAAAAATTGGCAACCTTCTTTCATTTACCACAAGTTCTCAAAATCCTGTGGATCTTAAATACCCATCTACGTTAGTGTCTCCAGGCGTAGTCTCTTCTCCATTGAGCTCCAGGCCTGAGTTCCTTGGTTTCCTTCTTTACATATTTTTTTTTTTTTGAGGTGGAGTCTTGCCCTGTTGCCCAGGCTGGAGTGCAATGGTGCGATCTTGGCTCACTGCAGCCTCTGCCTCCCGGGTTCAAGCGATTCTCCTGCCTCAGCCTCCTGAGTAGCTGGGATCACAGTTGTGTGCCACCATGCCTGCCTAATTTTGTATTTTTAGTAGAGACGGGGTTTCACCATGTTGGCCACGCTGGTCTTGAACTCCAGACCTCAGGTGATCTGCCCGCCTCAGCCTCCCAAAGTGCTGAGATTACAGGTGTGAGCCACTGTGCCCCGCCTTTTTTTCCTAATCTTTAACCTGCCCACCACCTCCCATCATCTCCACCCCCAAGTCCCCTCGCCCCTTGCAAGCCCTCCCTCTACACTGCCCGCAGCTGTAGCTGCCGCTTCCCCCAACCACCCACTCCAACCCGCACCACCCTGTCCCTTCCCACACACCTGGAATCCTTCAGCAAGTCCTGTTGCCTCTACCTCCCAAATACATCCTGGCTCCTCCTCTCTATCCAGCCAGCCCTCTCCCCTGACTGCAGTGGCACGCTGAGGAGTCTGCTTGCTGCTTCTCTCCATCCTCAAGTTCACCTCCACACGGAAGCGGAGTGATCTTACAATGCAGGCTGGACCACCTCCCTCCCCTACGGCCTCCAGTTCTCCTCACACTTGGAGTAAAATGCAAGCTCCACTGGGACCTACAAGACCTTAGGGGACAGGGGCCCTGTCTGCTGTCTGCATTTCTTAGGTACTTCTCTCCCAACACCTCCCGTTCTTCCTCTGACCGCCAAGCTGGTCGCGCGCTCCCTTGGGGTCTCTGCACCCTCTGTTCTCCTGCCTGCAAGCCTGTCTTGTGCAATGGCTCCTTCTCATCATTCCTTCAGAGCCTAGCCAGGAAGTCTCCTTGATTACACAGCCTAAATAAGCCCCTGCTGTCCACCACCTTCTCTCTGTCTGTCACATCCCATTTTTTCTTTCTCATAGCACTTTTCACTCTTTTGTTTAATTGCCTGTTCATATGAGAAGACACAGCACCTTTATCTTTTTTTTTTTTTTTTTTTTGAGATGGAGTCGCTCTTCTTGCCCAGGATGGAGTGCAATAGTGTGATCTCAGCTCACTGCAACCTCTGCCTCCCGGGTTCAAGTGATTCTCCTGCCTCAGCCTCTCAAGTAGCTGGGATTATAGGTATGCTCCACCATGCCCAGCTAATTTTGTATTTTTAGTAGAGATGGGGTTTCTCCATGTTGGTCAGGCTGGTCTCGAACTTCCAACCTCAGGTGATTCGCCTGTCTTGGCCTCTCCAAGTGCTGGGATTACAGGTGTGAGCAACTGCACCTGGCCCCCTGCACCTTTATCTTTTGGCCGAGGCTGGGGGGCCCAGCGTGGACTGAACCTCCTGGTCTTACTCTATTGCCCAGCCTGGAGAGCAGTGATGTGATCATAGCTCACCATAACCATAAACTCCTGGGCTCAAGTGATCCTCCCATCTCAGTCTCCCGAGTAGCTGGGGTGTGGCTAGAAATTTTTTTTTTTTTACCAAACTGGGCAACATGGCAAGACCCCATCTCTGCAAAAAATGAAAAATCAAAATTAGCTGGGCATGGTGGCACCCATCTGTGGTCCCAGCAATTTGGGAGGCTGAGGTAGGAGGATTACTTGAGCCTGGGAGGTCAAGGCTACAGTGAGCTATGATTGCACCACTGCGTTACAGCCTGGGCAATAGACAGAGCAAGACTCTGTCTCCAAAAAAAGAAAAAAACTTTTTTTTTTTGGTAGAGATGGGATCTTGCTTTGTTGCCCAAGTTGGTCTCAAACTCCTGGCTTTAAGCAATCCTCCTGCCTCAGTCTCCCAAAGTGCTGGGATTACAGGCATGAGCCACTGTGTCCAGCAGTGGGAGTTTTTAAAAAGATTGATGTTGATTCCCAGCCAGAATCCGCCCCTTCCTAACCTTGTCCACCCCTTTGAGGTCTTGGTTTTACACTTTACTAGGCTTCTTTCTGTCCTCTGATCCAGCCAGCCCATGGATTTGCAGCCAGAGGCCTGACGCCCAGGCCACACGCAGCCTGGCCCCCTCACTGTTCCTCCGACAGCTTGGTTGTCATCCTGAGTCACTCCTTGTTCCTTGCTTCACAGTATTGGGCCTCATGCTGCCTGCCAAGTCCCAGCCTCGGGCTGTCTCCTCCCTGCCATTGAGTCATTCAGTCACCCCCCTCACCCCTCATCACAAGTGAAGACTTCAGCAGCCACAGGGTGCCCATTTGCTTACAGCAGGAATTGTCATTGTTGAGTTTGTGGACAGATGAAATAATAAGGCTGTTTTCCCATAAATGACTATTAAGCTAGAGCCACCCCAGCATGCACACAACTTAAAAAAGTGATAGCAACTGAAAAGCTTAAATGCAGGTTGACAGAATGAGTCTTTTTCATTTTCATCTGCTTCGTTTTAAGTTTATACGTTACAACCTTGCAAGTGGCCATCCAGGACCAGGTGTGTCTTCAGGTAAGCCATCTGATCACATGTTGAATGGAGCAGGTACATGTGGTACCTAGTTGGAGTCAGCTCCCAGGCCCCAGCGAGCACTTACAATGTTCTGGGTCTATGCAAATACAAAATATGCAAAATATGTCCATTCCTAACCCAGTGGTCTGCTCCTGTGTGCCCAGCGTGCCTTGTACTCAGTGAACCTGAGCTGGTTTCTAGTGATCATTGCCTTCTATTCCAATAATCCATGTCCTGAGCCTCTTGGGGTCTTTCAAAATGCAAAGGCTTCCCAGCAGCTGTGGAGTCTGGTTAGACCGTGTGTGGACGTCTGTGGGAGGCCTCATGGAGTGCCATAGACTCTGTCCCGTTCAACATCTTGATTCTCAGTTGAAATGAACTGTGAACTAATGAACTCTGTCTTGGTAGAGAGAGGATGTGTTCAACTGGCAGTGCCAGGAGGGAAAGCAAGTGCCATTGGCATAGCCCAGGGCTGAAAGGCTCCACCTGACCCCCACTACTCTGCAAAGGCCACCTGGCACATCACAGCACTTACCCTGGGGGCCTGTGCAGGCCCTTCCTCACTAGAATGGTTTCCTGGGTCTTTCTACAACACCTTGGCTTTTTTTTTTTTTTTGAGATGGAGTCTCATTCTGTTGTCCAGGCTGAAGTGCAGTGGCATTATCTCAGCTCACTGCAACCTCTGTCTCCCGGGTTCAAGCAATTCTCCTGCCTCAGCCTCTTGAGTAGCTGGGATTACAGGTGCCTTCCACCACACCTTAACTCTAAAGGAGGCATATGAATCAGCTAAATGAAATAGGCCCAGGCTGGAGTGCAGTGGCGCCAACTCAGATCACCGCAAACTCCGCCTCCCAGCTTCAAGGAATTGTCCTGCCTCAGCCTCCCGAGTAGCTGGGATTACAGGCATGAGCCAACATGCCTGGCTAATTTTTGTATTTTTAGTAGAGATAGGGTTTCACCACATTGGCCAGGCTGGTCTCGAACTCCTGACCTTAAGTGATCCACCTGCCTCAGCCTCCCAAAGTGCTGGGATTACAGGCCTGCCTTGCTTTTAACAACATGAAGGGTTGCAGTTTTGACCACTTCTT
>PVKV010024801.1:20000-30682 GCA_004027835.1 Alouatta palliata | reverse complement strand
AACTGACACAAGAACAGAAAATCAAACACCGCATATTCTCACTCATAGGCGGGTGTTGAACAATGTGAACACATGGACACAGGGAGGGGAGCATCACACACCGGGGTCTGTCAGGGGAAAAAGGGGAGGTACAGTGGGGGGTGGGGAGTTGGGGAGGGATAGCATGGGGAGAAATGCCAGATATAGGTGATGGGGAGGAAGGCAGCAAATCACACTGCCATATGTGTACCTATGTAACAATCTTGCATGTTCTTCACATGTACCCCCAAACCTAAAATGCAATAAAATATATATATAATAAAAAAAAAGATAAATGTGCAAGGTGATGGGTATCCTAAATGTCATCATTTCATCATTATACATTGCATGCATGGATCGACATATCACATGTACCCCATAAATATGTACAATTATTCTGCATCAGTTAAAAAATTCAGACCTGCCACCTCACACTTGCTAGGATGGCTATTATCAAACAACCCCAGAAAATAGCAAGTGTTGATGAGTACTGGAGAAATTGTGGTAAAATACACAAAATATAAACTGTATCATCTTAACCATTTGTGAGTGTACGGCCCATGGCATTAAGTACACTCAGTGCCTAAGGGTTAGAGTTGGTGGGAATGTCAAATGGTGCAGCTGCTGTGAAAAACAGCATTCTGGTTCTGCAGAAAATGAGGAATAGAATTATCATGCAATTGAGAATTCTTCTTCTGGGTTTATACCTGAATGAATTGAGAACAGGAACTCGAAGAGATATTTGTCTGTCCATCTTCATAGCACATTATTCATAATAGCTAAAAGGTGGAAATAAACCAAGTGTCCACTGATGAAGGAATGGATAAACAAAATGTGGTATATCTATACAATGGAATACTATTCAGCCTTAAAAAAGAAGAAAATCCTGACACATGCTATGACACGGATGAACCTTGAGGACATTGTGCTAAGTGAAATAAGCCAGTCACAGATGGGTAATTATTGTGTGATTCTTCTTATATGAGGTACTTAAGGAAGTCAGATTTCTAAAGAAAGTAGAGTGGTGGTTGCCAGAGGCTGGAGAAGCGTGGATAGTGAAGAGTTAGTGTTTATTGAGGACAGAGTTTCAGTTTCATGAGATGAAAAGAGTTCTGGAGGTGGATGGTGGTGATGGTGGCACAACAATGTGAATTGAATGTACTTAATGCCACTGAGCTGCACACTTAAAGACGATGAATTTTACCATAATTAAAAATAAATTAATTTTTAAAAATCTAGACCTGGACCGGGTGCAGTGGCTTACACCTGTAATCCCTGCACTATGAGAAGCCGAGGTGGGTGGATCACCTGAGATAGGGAGTTTGAGACCAGCCTGGCCAACGTGGTGAAACGCTGCCTCCACTGCGACCTCCACTTTCCAGGTGAAGCAATTCTACTGCTTCAGCCTCCTTCAAGGAAGAACTTGCTGCCCCGCCTCTACTAAAACTACGAAAATTAGCCAGATGTGGTGGTACGCACCTGTAATCCCAGCTACTTGGAAGCCTAAGGCAGGAGAATCACTTAAGCCTGGCAGGCGGAGGTCGCTGTGAGCAGAGATCATGCCATTGTACTCCAGCCTGGGTGACAGAGTGAGACTCCGTCTCAAAATAAAAATAAAAATAAATAAAAATCTAGACCTGGAGGGGCAAGAGAAGGCATGTTCTCAGCACTTCTTCTTCAGGGTAATGTCCCCTTTCCAAGCATGCATCTTCGTGAGAGCAGCTACTTTGTGCAATGTCAGCCTGATCCCATAAGCTCAGAAGATGGCCAAGCCGTGGTCTGTGTGTAGATTATGTTTTCAGGGAAGCAGGAACTGAGAAGGGGTTAGGAATGCAGACAGTTTGTTGAGAACTATGCCTGTGAAAGGAGAAAGGAAGAGGAAGTAGGAACGGGCGTGGGAGCCATGAGATGATGGTGCAAACTGACAAACGCTGTGCCCGCCCAGTGGACAGCTCCAGAGAACAGTGACCACCAGTTGCAGGAGTCCTGTGTTGGGGGCTCATCCACCACAGTCCTGCAAAGTCATTGGCTGGGACCACCCCAACAAGAGCATGACCTCGGCTGCAAAGCCGAGGCAAACCCAAAAGAATGAACAGTTAGGCCTGGCAGCTAACTCCCCTCCTCGCAGCAGGGCAGCAAGTTCTTCCTTGAAGGGGATCTGGGTGGTGCAGGGGCCCAAGCTGAGCCAGTGAGTCCTTTCCCTGGACTTAGGATCTTGGATCTAGAGAGGGTTGAGTCGGGCTGTCTTGGTGGCCGGGATGTAACATGGCCAACTCTGGAGCCCTTGGTGGAAAGGTGTCCTGTCCTGTGGACATATGGGCCGAGGGGTAGGGGCAGTTGGTTTACAGAGGGAGTGGAGGGTGAAGCAGGTATGCAGAGAGATGGGATGAGGAGAGATGGAGAAGCCCGCAGCACTCCACTTCCAGGTTCCAGGGATTGAGGCTTGGCCGCACCCTTGTCCTTCCTCGGCTTGATTGTTCACTATTTTCTTCTCTAGGATTCTTCCGATAAATCCTCCTTTTTGCTTAAACTAGTAGCTTTTTTTTTTTTTTTTTTTTAAATCATGATAACTCAGACTTTAATACAGAGAAGAGGTGCTGGGGCTGGAGGAAGAAGAACAACAGAAACAAGAAGACTAGGAGGAGGAACTGGCAGAAGCGTCTCTGCCGGGGATGCTCTGCTGTCCTGAGGGTGTCTCTTGGGGTTCATCACAACCTCACCCATGCTGTGACTGCTTCTTCCTGGACTCTGGGTATTGATTAGGAAAGGTGAGATGGAACGGCCCCGAAGACTCCTCGTCTGCACGGGCCTTGGGCTGACTCTGGCTGAACACCCAACTCCCAGGGGCCAGGCAATCTGCTTTCCTGGCAGAGAGTAAGAGAGCACAAAAATGTTGCCATCTCCCATTAAACCTGAGAAATGGTAGAAAAAAATTTATAAAGTAAGTTAATGAAAACAAAAGTGTACTCAAAAAGAAAAAGAGAACATTCTAAGCAATAGAAATAGAGAGTAACCCCTAAAAGAAGGAAGCAGCTAAAAGCCACAGCAGGAAGAAGAAGGCTGTGCTGCCACAGCACGTGCTGGGGTCTCTTCTTCAAGGTGAGCATCAGCTGAGAATCGGCCAGCACCCAGGTGCCAGCGCTACAAAGCGTGAAGAGCAACAGGCCAGGCTTGGTGCCTCACACCTGTAATCCCAGCACTTTGGGAGGCTGAGGCACGTGGATTGCCTGAGTTTAGGAGTTCAAAACCAGGCTGGGCAACACGGTGAAACTCCTTCTTTACTAAAAATACAAAAATTAGCTGGGCATGGTGGCTCCTGTCTGTAGTCCCAGCTACTCAGGAGACAGAGGCAGGAGAATTGTTTGAACCCAGGAGGTGGAGGTTGCAGTGAGCCAAGATCATACCACTGCACTCCAGCCTGGTGATAGAGCAAGACTCCATCTTAAAAAAAAAAAAAAAAGAGAGAGCAGCAGTGAACTCAACAGTCTGGGGATGCACCCAAGGAAACAGATGAGTGAGCAATCAGAAAAGGACTTTGTTCCAGCACTTTGGGAGGCCGAGGTGGGTGGATCACTTGAGGTCAGGAGTTCAAGACCAGCCTGGCCAACATGGTGAGATTGTGTCTCTACTAAAAATACAAAAACTTAGCTGGACATGGTGGCATGTACCTGTAATCTCAGCTACTCAGGAGGCTGATGCAGGAGAATCGCTTGAACTTGGGAGGCAGAGGTTGCAGTGAGTCAAGATCACGTCACTGCACTCCAGCCTGGGCAACAGAGTGAGACTCCACCCCGCCCTCCCGCCAAAATAAATGACTTTGAACTAAGGCTAGTCATGATCATAGCGATAAAGGAGGGAACTCCATTTATGGAACAATACAAATAGGCATTTATAAAAAAGAATCTGGCTGGGCATGGTGGCTCATGCCTTTAATCCCAGTTATTTGGGAGGCTGAGGTGGGAGGATTGCTTGAGCTCAAGAGTTCGAGACAAGCTTGGGCAATAAAGTGAGACTCTGTCTCTACAAAAAACAAAAAAATTAACTGGATGTGTGGTGCCTACCTGTGGTCCCAGCTACTCTGCAGGCTGAGGTGGCAGGATTACTTGGGCAGGAATGATGGAGGCTATAGTAAGCCATGATCCCACAGCTGCACTCTAGCCTGGGAGACAAAGTGAGACCCTGTCTCAAAAATAAAGAAAGCAAAAGAAAAGAAAAGAAAAGGAAGGAAGGAAGGAAGGAAGGAAGGAAGGAAGGAAGGAAGGAAGGAAGGAAGGATTAGAGACCTTGTAATAAGAAGTAGGTAATTGTTGAAAAATTTTTTAAAGTTTGCTGAAGTATAAATTAATGAGCTGGGAGATCGAGCTAAAATAATGTTCCAGAACACAGCACAAAGAAAAAAAAGGAAAAGTATAAAAGAAAAAAGACACGGAGACTGGATTTGAAACTGAAAACACCTATCTACTAGAGCTACAGATATCCTAACAGTGACCATCCTTCCCAAAAGTGATCAATGACCTATGAAGAACTGACTTCTCATCAGCTACAGTGGACGCAAGACAAAAGAGTAGTAACGTTTTGAATGTGCTGATTGGAAGTAACTTTGAACCTAGAATTCTACACCATCATTTAAATTTCAGTGTATCGCAGATACTCAAGAAAGGCCATGTTTTATTAACTAAGTAGGCTGTGAGTGACCTACTTATGGCTAATAAAAGATGAATTCTAGAAAGACGACAAATAGGCCGTGGTGGCTCACTCCTGTAATCCCAGCACTTTGGAAGGCTGAGGCAGGTGGATTACTGAGACCAGGAGTCAAGATCAGCCTGGTCAAAATGGCGAAACCCCGTCTCGACCAAAAATACAAAAAAATTAGCTGGGTGTGGTGGCTCATCCCTGTAATCCCAGCTACTCAGGAAGCTGAGGCATGAGAATCGCTTGAACCCAGGAGGCAGAGGTTGCAATGAGCCGAGATCGCTCCACTGCATTCCAGCCTGGGTAACAGAGCAAGATTCTGTCTCAAGGAAAAGAGAGAGAGAGAGAGAGAGAGAGAGAGAGAGAGAGAGAGAGAGAGAGAGAGGGAGGTTGAGAGAAAAGAAAAATAAAGCCAGAAGGAAATAGTGGGCTATATGAAGCAATGGCAAGGCAATGAAATGATAACACATGATGCTGGTAATTTTTAACGACTAGTGAAAGTCAAGGAATTATTTGAGTAACAAACTGCAACCATAATTCAAACTTGAAAGTGTCTGTGTGTGTGTGTGTGTGTGTGTGTGTGTGTGTGTGCATGTGTGTAGAAGAATCAGAAAAATATCCGATTTCTTGAATTTTGGGGGGTGAATTACATAGATTCTGATTAACTTTAGATATTGAAAAACATATGTTTAATAAGGGTTAAAAAGTTGAAAGATAATAAAAGAACAGATACAGAATATATGACTTTCAAACTTGAAGAGGCAGAAAAGCTAGGGAGAGATAGGGCCAGATAGTGGAGTAGGAGGGAGGCAAAGATGTGGGAGGAGGGTGGTTGAGAAAGAGTGAGGAGAACGATCACATACAATATATGTGATATGCATGCATATATAAACATACACACACATACATGTGCATGTACGTACATGTGTATGTATTAGGGAGATAGTGGCAGAGAGAGGCAGAAATGCAGAAAGAGAGGCACTGAAGTGGAGACAGAGAAACTGAGGGAAGGATAGACTGTGAAATAAATGCTGGGTGCTGTGGCTCACACCTGTAATCCCAACATTTTGGGAGACTGGGGCAGGCAGATCACTAGAGTCCAGGAGTTTGAGACCAGCCTGGACAACACAGCGAAACTCCGTCTCTACCAAAAATACAAAAAATAAAAAAATAAAATAAAATCAGCCAAGCATGGTGGTGCATCCATTGTCCCAGCTACTCAGGAGCTACTCTGGAGGCTGAGGTGGGAGGATTGCTTGAACCTGGGAGGCAGACATTGCAGTGAGCTGAGATTGCACCATTTCACTCTAACCTGGGTGACAGAGGGAGACCCCATCCAAAAAAAAAAGAATGTAAAATGAAGAGAGAGAAAACAGAATATAGTGAGACAGAGAAGGACGAAGAGAGAGACACAAATGCAGAGACATCAATGGAGAGAGAAATGAGACATAAAAAAAGACAGGCTGGGATAGGAAGAAAGAGAGAGGGAGAGAGAGAGAGGGTGGCAGGTGGGAGGAGGACAAAGAAAAAAGGACAGGAAGAAGGAGAAAGTCATAATGAGAAAGAGGAAAGAGACGGCAACAGAAAGTGACAGAGACAGAGGAAGAGGAGACAGAGAGAAATCACGAGAACTAAGGAGAGGCAGAGGGAAGAGGAGGCAGAGGCTGGGCAGCATTCGGGACTGCAGCTCCCCTGTCTGCAGGGAGGCTGAGACCAGGGAGTGGCCGACTCCCCCCACCACTGAGGACCACCCTCCCACTGCCACTGCAGCCAGAAAGTCCCCTTCCCCCATCCCCTGGCATCAACCCGAAATCAAACGCGGGAGGGAGAAATTTGGGTGCAAGTATTCCTCACTCAGAACAGAACCATTAATGTATTCTAAAAAGCTTTTTAGCTGTGGCCTGCTCTGCATGTTATTAATTTCTTTATTACAGATCTTGTTATTTTCAGAGGTCCCCAGGGACCCATTAACAACGGGGTTTTATGGGAAAGAAGTCAGTTAAAGTGGTGGGAATAACTGCTCCTCGGCCCTGAGTCAGTAATCGGAGTTGCACCGAGGATAATGTAGGCTGTTTTAATTTCCAAAATAGCAACAGTTCAGACATTTAATTGCAGTTTTATGCCCTTTTTTCATGCTGCCGAGTGTAAAATATGTGACCAGTAATATATAACGGCTAACCACTGAGCCGCAGACTGCCCCAGGCTCCTCATCTCTCCTGGAGAGGGGAACAGGGAGGAAGGAAGGAAGGAAAGAAAGGCAAGTGGAAGGAAGGGAGAGGGGGAAAAGAAGACCTTGGGCATGTTCACTCATCTCAAACCACTGTGTCGATTCAGTTCTTTCCAGAATCTCTCTCTCTTGCCCATTCTTCCCAGCTCTTTCTCCATCTCCGTATTGGAATTTTTTTTTTTTTTTTTTTTTTGAGATGGAGTCTCGTTCTATCACCTAGGCTGGAGTGTAGTGGTGCAGTCTTGGCTCACTGCCACCTCTGCCTCCTGGGTTCAAGCAATTCTCTTGCCTCAGCCTCCTGAGTAGCTGGGCAGCCAATCAGACACCTGCTACCATGCCCAGCTAATTTTTATATTTTTAGTAGAGATGGGGTTTCACCATATTGACCAGGCTGGTCTCAAACTCCTGACCTCAGGTGATCTGCCTGCCTTGGCCTCCCAAAGCGCTGGGATTACAGGTGCGAGCCACTTTGCCCTACCTTAGCGCATAAATATATATATATATGTATATGTATATTTTGAGACAGAGTTTTGCTCTGTCACCCAGGTTGGAGCGCAATGGCGCTGTCTCAGCTCACGGCAAACTCTGCCTCCCGGGTTCAAACGAGTCTCCTGCCTCAGCCTCCTGAGTATCTGGGATTACAAGTGCCTGCCACTGCGCCCGGCTAATTTTTGTGTTTTTTAGTAGAGATGGGGTTTCACCATGTTGGCAAGGCTTGTCTTGAACTCCTGACCTTGTGATCTGCCCGCCTCGGCCTCCCAAAGTGTTGGGATTACAGGCGTGAGCCACTGCGCCCAGCCTGTATTGCATATTTTTAAAACTTCATATTTTTTCCTATTGCCTCCACGTCTCCACAAACAGGCTGTGAGCACCCTGCTAGGTGACTGGGTGCACCCATGTGACAGGGTGGGCTCCTGCCCTCCTCTGACCGTGACCTAGTAACATTCAGATCCACCAATGAAATTCCCTTGCACCTTTTCTTGAGCACTTCAGCCAGACCCTTGATGAGGACACTCAACCATGAGTCCTGCAGTGATTCTGTCTCTCCAGGAGCTGTGAGAATAATACACTTTCTTTTCCTGAGCCTCTCCTATGTCCCCCGCTGTGGCCTCACCTAACTGACCATCACCTGAAAGAAGACAGAATAATCTCCTAGATGGCAACAGATGTTTAGGAAATCTTTTTTGCTTGCACATGTGAGCTTCTCAGGTGACATGCAGGGGGGAGTGGTGGTCCCAATGATGAGCACACCACAGGGGATCATTGAGGTTGTTGATGGGAAAAGCTACTTGTCTCCTGGCACCAACAGGCTCAGCGTCTTTTCTGATCCATTCTTTTGTGTGCCAGGCTCCAACTACTTCAAACCTTCTAATTTGTAAGTTCCACAAAAGCTAATACGGTGTTGGTTCTGAAGCCTAATGCAGTGCCTGGCCCATAGGGAAAATATTTTGAGGATTTCCATCTTCCCTTTGGTTCCTGCCATCCTGGCATCCAGAATGGAGTGTGAGCTCCTTCTCTGGGCACAGCCTCTACTTTCTCTTGTAATCAGGGTATCTTACATTAGTAAGCTGCTCTCCAAAGTTCTCGATTCCAGCTGAGTGCAGTGGCTCATGCCTGTAATCCCAATGCTTTGGGAGGCTGAGGCAGGAGGATCACTTGTGGCCAGGAGTTCAAGACCAGTCTGGGCAACATAATGAGACTCCATCTCTACAAAAAATAACTTTAAAAACCTGGGCATAGTAGCACACACCTGTAATCCTAACCACTTGGAAGGCTGAGGCAGCAGGATTGCTTAAGCCTAGGAATTCAATGCTGCAGTGAGCTATGATCATGCCACTCCACTGTAGCCTGGGCAACAGAATGAAACCCTGTCTCTAAAACAAACAAGCAAGCAAACATTCTAGCAAAGTTCTCGATTTTACACAATACCAGTTGAGGGCTGTGAATCGATGCCCGTTTCTTGATTCTCAGGGGAGGGCCACAGGCCATGTTTTACCATGAGGCATGTGTCCCTTGGGCATAGCTGATTGGACCGGTTGTGAACACAGAACCCAAGCCGAGACCATCAGATTCTCTCTCCTTGCCACTTGGAGATTGCTTTGACAGAGCAATCTAGTCTCAATCGGCAACCGAAATAATAACTTGTAAGTTAATGAGCTCTAAAGCCATTATGTTCCCTGTACTGCAATGTTCTAGTGCCAGCTTGGTTAAAGCTATGAAATACCACTCCCAGAATCTCCTTCCAGGGGACACTGGACCAAGAGAGGAGGTGGCAGGTGGAAGCGCAGGAGTTGTCATGGTTCCCTGAACGTCATCATGGTCAAGTATGGTTACAGACAGATGCTGAGGTGCTGGGTGGGTCCCAGCCTGTTTTCCTTGTTCTCTGCTCCACAACCAGCTCTTCTTGTTCACCAGAAACAGCTCCATGTCCCCCACAAGGTGCTCAGCTGTGGACTCACAGAGGAGGAGCCACAAAGAGGCGATAGCATCCCATAGACTTCCCTACAAGGACCCCTTTGCAGTTCCATTTGGTGGCTCAATGTGCTTGGTTTCCTAGATTCCAACCAAGTCAGTGCATCAAGAGGAGGATGACTTAGTGACTTTGCCTCTGATCTTCCAATTACCCCTCTGACCTTCACTTCCCTAGCTCTACCCACATTGTTCCGGTCTAATCCCTGTAATAAGTCTGTATCCTGTGGTTCACAGTGGCTTTGCTTCCCTAGCCAAACCCTGACTGTTATAGTTATTGATACTGATGATGCTTTCTGAAGAGTTGTACTCTGAATGTGAAAAAGTTTTAGGAATTCATTGATTTCACTTATATTTTCCTCTTATGTATTCATGAGAGTAATATATGATAAACATCTATGTCAAAATAAATCTTCTAATGGGTGTTTTTTAAAAGCTTTCAATAAGTATAAAATTGAAGCACTGCATCAGAGTTTTGTCAGTCTCATTCTTTCTTGTAAAATGCTTTTCTATATTTATTGGTCATGTGGTTTTTGTCCTTTATTCTATTAATACGGTGCATACATTGATTGACTTCCTTATGTTGAACCAACCTTGTATTCCTGAGATAAGTCCTATTTGGTCATAGTGTGCATTTCTTTTTAAATGTTAGTGGATTTGGTTTGCTAATATTTTGTTAAAAACTTTTATGTGTATATTCATAAAGGATATTGTTCTGTACTTTTCCTTCTGTGTGATTTCTTTGTCTGAGTCTTGGTATTAAGATAACACAGGCTTTATAGAATGCATGGGAATATTTCATTTTCTGTTTTTTGGAAGAGTTTGTAAAGGATTTGTATAAACTCTTCTTCAAACATTTGGTAGAGTTCACCAGTGAAGCCATCTGGACCTAGGCTTTTCTTTGTGGAAAGTTTTTTGTTACTAATTTGAGCTCTTTGCTTATTATAGGTCTATTTAGATACTCGGTATTTAAATTTAGTTTCAGTAGTTTGTGTCTTTCTAGAAATTTAGCCATTTCATGTAGGTTATGTTTGAATTCCTGTGGATCACATAAGTTATTTAATTTGTTCATAGTATTTGCCTATAATCCTTTTTATTTCTATAAGATCAGTAACATTTTCTTTTTTTTATTTCTGATTGTAATAATTAAATCTTTTCTTGGTCAGTCTGCTAAAGGATTGTCAATTTTGTTGATCCTTTAAAGGAACAACTTTTGGTTTTGTTGTTGTTGTTTTTTTCTATTCTTTATCACATTTATTTCCATCTTAATCTTTAT
>PVKV010024801.1:0-17500 GCA_004027835.1 Alouatta palliata | reverse complement strand
CAGGTGATCTACCCACCTTGGGCTTCCAAAGGGCTGAGATTACAGGCATGAGCCATCACACCTGGCCTGTGCTGTTATTTTCATACAAATTACATCTCTATACATTTAGTGTCCATCAGCACAGATTTAAAATTATTTCTTTATTCAGTTGTCTTTTAAATTGTATAGGAGAAAAATGTTACAAACAAAAAAACACATTTATACTATTCTTTTATGTTTAGCTATGTTGTTACCTTTACCAGTGATTTTTATTTCTTCTTGCAGATTGGAATTGTTGCTTAGTGTCCTTTCATTTCAGTCCTTTCATTGGAGGGACTTCCTTTAGTTATTTCTTGTAGGGTTATGGCAGACCTGCTAGTAATAAATTGTCTAGAATTTTTTCTTCGTGAGGGAATGTTTTAATTTCTCCTTCATTTCTGTAGTATAACTTTGCTAGATATAGAATTCTTGGTTGACTTGGTTTTTTTTGTTTCAGTACTTTGATATGTCATCTCACTGTCTTCTGGCCTCCATGGTTTCTTATAAGAAATCAGCTGTTAATCTTATTGCAGCTCCTTGAGTCACTTTACTTCTGTTTTTTTTTTTTTTTTTTGAGACAAGGTCTCACTCTGTTTCCCAGGCTGGAGTGCATTGACATGATCATAGCTCACTATGAGCAAAGCTCCTGCTTTGGCCTCCCAAGCCTAGCTGCAGGCATGGGACGCCATGCCCTGCTAATTTTAAATGTTTTTGTAGAGACAGGGTCTTGTTATGTGGCCCAGGCTGGTCTCAAAGTTTTGGCCTCAAGTGATTCTCTCACCTTGGCCTCTCAAAGTGCTGGGATTACAGGGATAAGCCACCACACCTGGCCTACTTCTGATGTTTTTAAGATTCTTTCTTTGTCAGTCTTTTAACAGTTTATGATGTGTTTATGTGTTTAATTATCTGACTTGGAGTTCATTTGGAGTTCATTGAATCTTTTGGATTTGTAGTTAATGTTTTTAATCAAATTCAGAAATTTTGAAGCCACTGTTTCTTCAAATATTCTTTCTGCCACTTTCTTACTCCTCTCCTTCTAGAACTCCCATTTTACATATGTTGGTTTGCTTGATAATGTCCTGGAGGTCTCTGAGGCTTTTTCCATTTTTCTTCATTTTTTTTTCCTTTTTGTTCCATTTCTCATACTGGAGAATCTCAATTGAGCTATCTTCAACTTTATTGATTCTTTCTTCTACTTGTTAAAATCTGCATTGAGCCTCTCTAGTAAATTTTTTACTTCTGTTACTTTACTTTCTAACTGTTCTATTTGAGAAGGAGTCTCATTCTGTCACCCAGGCTGGAGTGCAGTGGCATGATCTCCACTCATTGTAACCTCTGTCTCCTGGGTTCAAGCAATTCTCCTGCCTCAGCCTCTCAATTAGCTGAAATTACAGGTGTGTGCCACCACACCCGGATAATCTTTGTATTTTTAGTAGAGATGGGATTTCACCATGCTGGCCAGGCTGGTCTCGAATTCCTGACCTCAAGTGATCCTCCTGCCTTGGCCTTCCAAAGTGCTGAGATTACAGGCACAAGCCACTATACCCAGCCCTTTCCTATAATTTCTATCTCTTTATTGATATTGATATTCTCTACTTAATAAGACATTATTTTCATACTTCACTTTAGTTTTTAGATGTGGTTTCTCTTCTTTGAACACACTTAAAATAGCTGACTTAAGTTCCTTTCCTCATAAATTCAATGTCTGGGTTTCCACAGGTACAGCTTCAATTGATTACGTTTTTGCTTTTTGTGGGTCATATTTTCTTGCCTTTTTTTTTTTTTTTTTTGCGAGTCTCAATTTGTGTTGAAAATTGGCCATTTCAAATAATTTAATGTGGTAACTCTGGAAATCCAGTTCCTCCTCTCCTCTCTGCCCCACAAGGTTTGTTTTTATGCAAGCTTTTCTTTGTTTGTTTAGTGACTTTTCTGATCGAATTCTGTAAGGTCTATATTTTTTGTCATGTGTGGCTACTGTGACATTCCTTGTCATGTATGGCTACTGAAATTTCTAATTGGTTACCTTAGCGGGCCAGGTAATAGCTGGACAGACATTTTCTTAAATGCCTGGAACCAATAAGTCTCCAAGTCTCTTTGAGGGGCTGTATTTGTGTATATGTGTGTTTCAGGGCATGCCTTCAATATCCAGACAGGCAGTGTCCACTTTCACCTTCACTTCCTGCTGACACAGAGCTTCAAGGTTAGCCAGAGGTGAGAGTTTAAGGCCTCCTCACATCTTTCCTGAGCATGGCCATAGCCCTACAGAGATGTCTGGCCTTCTTGATTCCCTGGGATACGTCAGAGCTTTTAAAAGGCCCCCTATTGTCATTTCACTCCCCAAATTTTCCTTTTAAGATTTTTGGTCAGTTTCTTGCTTGCCCCAACAGCCATGGCAGCCTCCAGCACCCAATGTTCAACCATTGCCTCTAAATTTTTAGACATATGGCCCTGAAGAAAGGTTGTTTTTATTGGCTGAGCTCTGAATCAGGTGGAATAGGACAGCTTTGTAAGTGGGATCTTCTGTGGAACCACCAGACAAGTCAAATAATGACAATTCTCTGGGAATGGGATTTTGAAGTGCTCCAACCCTTTCTTCCCCTTCCACTGGCTAACAGGCTGTTGACTTTTACTGTAATTGCAGTTAAAAGGCTACTTCAGAGCTGGGGACGGGGATATGGGAATAGGGAAAGTTAAAATGCCACAGAGTTGCTGTTCTTACTGAGATTTAGCTGTTGGCTTTTTTAAAAAAAATACTTCCCAGATTGCTGCAAGCCTTTGGTTAATTTCCAGAATTCTCAAACAGTTGTTTCTGACAATTGTTGCCAGTGTTTTCATTGCTTTTATGAAGGAAGGAACTTTCAGAAGACCTTAACCTGCCATATTTGCTGATGTCACTCTCTTTTTTTCTTAGGGGACCATAAAATAATAGTGTTTCTTACTATTGCTGAAATCTTAGATTTGATAAAATATGGTAAGCCTTAGCTATAAAACATAACTAACTAACTAATGGGAGAGTTAAGAATAAGGTGAAACTAAAAGCTAGACAATAAAGATATGGATGATGGTGCTGACACATGAATTAAATATCTTAGTCCTCATACGGCTACAGAGAATAACAGAGATACTGATTATTATCTCTTGGCTTTGTTGTGTCAATTATGCTAAAATTCATGAATAACTACTCAAATAATGTAAATAGAATATATAACTTATGAACCAATAGGGGAAAAGGGGAAATGATTAATTCAATGGATGGCAGAAAAAAAGAAATAAAGGACAAAGAAAAGTATAATGAAGAAACCCATGTAGACATAAATAAGATGTTATAAATAGTTCTAAATAAAATGATAGTCACAGTAAATGTAAACAAATTAAATCCACCCATTAAAAGACAGAGATTTTCGGATTGGTTTCAAAATTCAGCTATAAGTGCTCTTTACAAGAGACACATCTACAAGAATGACATGGGTTGTAGTAAATGTATGAAAAGAGACAAACAGTAAGTAGATAGTAACAAAAAGAGAGTTGGTATAGCAATGTCAATTCTAAACAAAATAAACTTTAGGGAAAAGAGAACTATTAAGAAAAGTGGGTGATAATTAAGGATAAAAAGAACTTCCAAGGAACATATAATACTGAACTTAATGTAGCCTGAAATGCATTAAACAAAAATTAACAGATCCTCAATTATACTGGGAGATTTTAACACTTTTCAGCAGAGGGAATAAGAAAAAAAACTAGTAAAGATAAAGCAGGTATAGAACACTAAATAACAGAATTAAGCTAACATAAAGAATCCATGTAGAATTCTGAATGTAGCAAATGGAGAATATACATTCTCTTTCTGAATATGTGGAATGTTTAGAAAAATTGATTGATTCTAACACATAAACGAAGAATCAAAATTAACCAAGAAGCACTATCATGCATACCTCACGAAATTAGCATTTAATTGGCCAGGTGCTGTGGGTCATGTCTGTAATGCCAACACTTTGGGAGGCTGAGGTGGGCGGATCACCTGAGGTCAGGAGTTTGAGACCAGCCTGACCAACATGAGCTTACATTCTATTGCAGAAAATAGGCAAAAAATAAACCAACAATTTATAATATATCAGTCCTAAGAAGAAAAATAATGTAGAATAATGGAATAAAGAGCACTGTATACATGTGTATTACTTTATATCATGTATTACTTTATATAAAGGAAGGTCTGACTGATTAAATGATATTTGAACAGAGACCTGAAGGTTGTGAAGAAATAAACTATACAGATATCTCAGATAAGTGAGTTCCAGGCAAAAGGAATAGCAAGTGGAAGTATCTTTGATATGATTTTCTACATTGGAAATTTACAAGATGTATTAGAATTAAGAAGAAAATTTTAGCAAGGTTGCTAGATACAAGATAAATGTTCAAAAACCAGTTGGGTTTCTATGCAACAGCAGCAACCAATTAAGACGTATAATGTAAAAAAGGAAAAGTATTAATTCACAATGGCAACAAAATCCACATAACTATAATTAAATTTAATAGAAGATACACAGACCTATGTATAAAATAAATTATAAATCTTTATTAATCTAATAATATCAACTCAAATAAAATCTAGCAACATTTAATAATATCTAAGTAAGTGGATTGTGTTTATGAATGAAAAGACTCAGTATTGTAAGAACAGTGGATCTCCTCAAATTAATAAAGAAATTAAATGGAATTCCAACAAAAGACATAGCAAATTCTTTTTAAAGGAAGTCAGTCAATTGATCTTAAAATTCCTGTGAGGATAACAGCCAAGAACAGTCGAGACAATTTTAAAGAGGAGGAACAAGCAGGAGGGTAGCTATATACTTAGCCATGCTGTATTAGGGTAACACTAGCTGCTGAAACAAACAAACCTCAATATGTTTAAGGCTCAAGCATAATAAAAGTGCATTTCCAGCTGGTGTAAAATCCAAAATGGATGTTCTTGTTCAGTGGGCAGCTTTCTTTATGCAGCAATGTGGAGACTCAGGCTTCTTCCATTCTGGGATCCCATCTTTCAAGGTCATCATGCTTGTTTGCATCAAGATGGTGGGAGGGGAAAGAGAATGAAGGGTCATGCATGGGAGATTTTATAGGCAATGCCTCGAAATGGTGTATGTTATTTCCATTCACGTCACTGGTCAGAACTCACTTAAGTGGCCACATCTACTTACAAGAGAGGTTGTGAGATGGAGCCCAGTTGTGGTCCAAAGAACAAGAGGAAACAGGTGTAGTCAAGAGCTAGCCAGTCTCTGTCGCACGTGCCCACTGTCAAGATTTCTTATACAGATACAATCATCAAAACTGTGTGAGTGGGGCAAAGGATAAACCAGTCGATCAATAGAACAAAAAGCAGAGCCCAGAAACTGACTTCCTTATGTATGAAAACTCTGTATCTACCCATGACAGCTTCACTAATCAGTACAGAAGTGGGGAAGTGTATAATATATAGTACTAGGAGAATTGGCTATCAATACGAAAGCCAATATAAAATAACATATAATATTTGGAAGGTCATATATAGAAACAAATTGTAGGTGATTGAAGGCCTAAAGGTAAAAGAAATCAAAATGTTTAAAACAGAAAAAATCTGCTGGGTGCAGTGGCTCATGCCTATAATCCTAGCACTTTGGGAGGCTGAGGTGGGTGGATCACCTGAGGTCAGGAGTTTGGGACCAGCCTGACCAACATGATGAAACCCCATCTCTACTAAAAATACAAAAATTAGCTGGATGTAGTGGCCTGCGCTTGTAGTCCCAGCTACTCAGGAGGCTGGGGCAAGAGAATCGCTTGAACGTGGGAGGCACAGGTTGTAGTGAGCGAGACTCCATACAGTAGTAATAATAATAATAATAATAATGATATAGAAGAAATTATTAAAGAATATCTCATGGTCTTGTTTAGAGAAAATTTCTTTTTTTTTTTTTTTTTTTGAGACAGAGTCTGGCTCTGTCACTCAGGCTGGAGTGCAGAGGCACGATCTTGGCTCACTGCAACCTCCGCCTCCTGGGTTCAAGTGATTCTCCTGCCTCAGCCTCCTGAGTAGCTGGGACTACAGGCATGTGCCACCATGTCCAGCTAATTTTTTGTATTTTTAGTAGAAACGGGGTTTCACCATGTTAGCCAGGATAGTCTTGATCTCCTGACCTTGTGATCTTCCCACCTCGGCCTCCCAAAGTGCTGGGATTACAGGTGTGAGCTACCACACCCAGCAATTTCTTCAGCATTGGAAAGAAAGAAAGAAGGAAGGAAGGAAAGAGGAATGAAAGGAAGGAAGAAATAAAAGGAGAAAGGAAGGAGAGAAGAAGGGAAGAAAGGAAGGAAAGATGGAGGGAGGGAGGAAGAAAAGCACCAACTCCAAAGGCTGGTAAATTTGACTCTTCATTCTGTTCTGTTGTTTTATTTGCCTATCCTCATGCTAGAACCATCACATACAAAGACATACTAAATTTTTAAAGTTTTTACATCCATTGAAGTATAGAAAAAAATTTATCAATATTACTGAGTTGATTTTATGTTTTGACCATGAAAAATTAAGAATGTGCAGTGATTGGTTTGTTAATTAGCTTGCTTTGATCACTCCAAAATGTAAACATGTATCAAAACATCACGTTGTACCCCATAAATATATAATATATGCATTTATGTTTGTCATCTAAAAATGAAATAATATTTGAAATAACACTCTTCAATAAAAAACAGTCACTTCTGGGTGAGTAGACGTGAAGAAGGTAATAGAAAGACATGAGGGAGGCACAATCAGATAGATATAATATGGCAAAATCTTTTTTTTTCTTGAGATGCTGGAGTGCAGTGGCGCAATCACAGCTCACTGCAGCCTCGAACTCATGGCTCAAGAGATCCTCCTGCCTCAGCCTTCCAAATATTTTCAAAAATATTCTAAAACCACAAAGTCGGAGAAAATATTTTTCACAATCAAAAATGTAAAGGATTTATATTCAGTTTATATAAACAACTTTAATCCAGTAAGATAAAGGCAAACAACCAGCAAAAAACTAGACAAAGTGTGTGAACAGCCGATAGGCAAAGGAGAAAATAGAAATCTGCCATAACAAACGAAAAGATGCTCAACTTCAGTAGTAATTGAGTGAAGACAGTGAAAAGATTAACAAGATATCATATCACATCCTTCAAACGGGCAAAAATGTAAAAGTCTGGCAGCAGCAAGTATTAGTAAGGACGTAGAGAAATGTAGACTTGCACGCTGCTGGTGGCAGGGTAGATTAGGGCAAAAACTTTGGAGAGCAATTTGGAAATGCAATTTGACAATATACACACCCTGGCATCCAGCAATTCCAACTCCTTAGTATATGCGCCAGAGCCATTTTGCTGTAATATACAAATAGAAATCCATGAGGATGCTCATTTGTCATTGCAACAAAATCAGGAAACAATCAGTATGTCTACAAACAGTGGAGTAAATAAAGAAGTTTCGGTCGTTTTGTACAATGGGCTACTCATCATCAGATAAAACGAATGAGTGAAAGCTACATATATCAATTTGAACAAATCCTAGAAAATAATATTTCGTGAAAAGTTGGGAATGGTTCTGTCCAGGCAAATATGTATGTAACAGTTTATAACAACTTATGTAAATACATGAAATAATGCTACATTTTTACAGATACCTTTATAGTAAAAGTGTAAACATGAGAACAGGCAGAATACACACCAGTTAAGAACAGTAGTCGGCTGGGCACGGTGGCTCTCACCTGTATTCTCAGCATTTTGGGAGGCTGAGGAGGGTGAATCATCTGAGGTTGGCAGTTCAAGACCAGCCTGACCAACATGGTGAAACCCCGTCTCTACTAAAAATATAAAATTAGCTAGGCTTGGTGGCGCATGCCTGTAATCCCAGCTATTTGGGAGGCTGAGGCAGGAGAATTGCTTGAACCTGGGAGGTGGAGGTTGTGGTGAGCCGAGATAGTGCCATTGCACTTTAGCCTGGGAAACAAGAGCGAAACTCCGTCTCAAAAAAAAAAAAAAAATCACTTCTGGGTGAGTAGGCGTAAAGGAGGTAATAAAAAGAGACGAGGAAGGCACAATCAGATAGATATAATAAGGCAAAAACCTTTTTTTTTTTTTCTTGAGACAGGGTCTTGCTGTATCACCCAGGCTGTAGGCAGGGTGCAATCACAGCTCACTGCAGCCTAGATCTCATGGCTCAAGAGATCCTCCTGCCTCAGCCTTCTCAGTAGCTGGGACTACAGGCATGTACTACCATGTCCTGCTAATTTATTTTATTTTATTTTCAGTAGAGACAATGTCTTGCTATGTTGTCCAGGCTGGTCTCAAACTCCTGAGCTCAAGTAATTCTCCCTGCTCAGCCTCGAAAAGTGCTAGGATTACAGGCATGGGTCACTGCACTGGGTTGGCAAAATCTTAATGTTTGCCAAATATGGGTGATGGGCAGGGGGTTGTATTAGATTACTCTCTATTCTTCCATATATATGAAATGTTTCATATTTTAAAACTTTAGTAAAATAATTTCTAAAAATCCCAGAGAAGGAGTCTGGTTGGCCTATCCTGGGTCAGTTGCAATCACCTGCATCATATCAGAACATGGTAACTTGTGCTCCCGCCACACATATGCAAGTGGGCTGGGGCTGGGGAGTGACCTTGGGAAGAGAAGGGAGCTGTCCAGACAGCACCAAAGATGCCCACTGCATGCCGGTCCCAGGGGTATAAGCAGCCATGATACGTCAGAAATGAACCAGGGTGCCCATCGAAATCCCCAAAGGCCATCTTTCAGGACCGAAACTCAGACCTGCTAAGTCAGAATTTCCCAGACACCCATATTTGAAAAAAATCCAGCAGTGTTTCTGATGGAAACCCTGGATAAAGAACAATCACCTAAGGCCTTGGGTTCCAGCCATGGTGTTGAATCCCTGGCTCAGGTAAGCGGGAACAAGCCTTTACCTGCTTAGCATGTGCAGGGGTAGGAACTCCTTCCTCGTGACAGACAACCTCTGGTCCTTCAGCCTGCAGCCACACGAAGACAAAGGAGAGGGCACACACAGGTGGACTGGTTTTAGGAAAGCTCCACTCCCAGACTTCACCCTCCAGTATACCCTTGGCCTTAACCACCCGCGGTGGCTCCTTGGGGGTGTGGCTTAGCCGTAGGTTAGGGAAGTAAGGAACCTGAGCTTTCCTAGAGGCCAAAAGTTTTCATGCTGGTGATTCTCCAAAGCTCCATTTCGTGTCGAAAAAGAACAATAATGAAAACAATGACTTTCGGAGCATTTCCGAAGTGCCAGACACTGTGCAGAAATGACGTGCCCAAAGTCCCTAAGCCAGGGGGTGGCAAAGTCAGGATTCAAGCCCAGGTCCTTCAGACTCCCTAAGCCTGGCTCTTAATCACTGTGCCACAGGAACCTTGGGTCTTTTTTTTTTGAGACTGAGTCTCGCTCTGTCACCTGGGCTGGAGTGCAGTGACAGGATCTCGGCTCACTGCAACCTCCGCCTTCTGGGTTCAAGCGATTCTCCTGCCTCAGCCTATCGAGTAGCTGGGATTACAGGCACACACCACCATGCCCGGCTAATGTTTGTATTTTTAGTAGAGGCGGAATTTCACCATATTGACCAGGCTGGTCTCAAACTCCTGACTTCACGATCCCCCAGCCCTGACCTCCCAAAGTGCTGGGATTACAGGCATGAGCCACGTCGCCCAGCCACCTTGGGTAGTTAAAGATCCTTCATGGTGTGGCCCAAACCGGTTTCCTCTCCTTACTGCCTGCCCATGACTGCCCTGCCTGCCTGCCTGGGAGAGTGTGCTCTTCTCCAAGCACATGGAGCACCCCATTGTGACAATGACGCTGTTGACAGCTGCATGCCTTTCTTCTTATTGTGGTCCTTCCTGCCTGATGCCGTCTATGTGGCAAGGCCTCATTATTCCTCAGGGCTCTGCAAAATGCACCAGGCTCTTGGCTGCTTACCTCTCTGCCTCCCCCATTTCAGCTGTGCGCTCTCAAAGGTGGAGACCGACTGACTCATCTCTGTATCCCCAGCTGATGAATAAATTGAGGTGATGAGTGATACACGAATGAGGGAATGAATGAATGGTAATGGTGATGGGAATCAAGTGGCAGCAACGCAGAAGAGGGCGATGCGGTGCCTGTAACCATGGTAACGACGATGTCGCTGAGTGATAATGCTAGGAAGATGGTAACCATGGTAACACTGATGGTAAGGCCTGCTCGGACGGACAGTCCTGGCCCAGCAGCTGTTGTGGTCCATGCCAAGCCCGACCTGCTTAGAGCCCGAACAAGATACTGAGCATAATTAGCAACTGCAGTTCTGCTCCCTGTCCCAAGACTCCCGGCCAGGGCTGAGTTTCACTGTAGTCACACCCTCTTCCAGGGTGGCTCCGAAACTCAGGAAGGAACACATGTTGGGTCCGGGGCGGGTGAGGGAGAAGGGGGAGTGCAGCCTGCCTGGATGTGTGTGTGTGCCTGCGCGGAAGAGGCAGTGTGATGGGCAAGTGGGTAAGGTGTGGTGTGCGCTAAGGGCAGTCTTACTGGTGCGAGCGCCAGGGGACTGGGAAGAGGAACCGTTCCCTGCGTGCGCGCCGGGCAGATGCGTAGGGGGCGCCGCGTGAGTGCGCGGGTGGCTGGGAGTCCGGCGGCCGCATGTGTGGCAGCGGGGCAGTGTTTCTGGGAGGTGCTCCGGTTCCGGGACTGGGGGGCGGGGAGCTCCGCCCCATCCATCACCCGGAGCGCAGCGAGCCAGGCGGATATCACGGTGTCAGGCGGCTCTGCTCGCAGATCTTATCCTCTTCATTTCCGCCCGAGCCGAGCCCGCCCGCGCCGGCTCCCTCAAGGCTCCATCCATCACCTGGGATCGACGGGGCGGCGTGGAGGGGGCGGTCTCAGACTGCGCGGGGAGGTGGGGGGGAGGGAACCAGACCCACAGTGGTCACCGGGAAAGGAGAGGGACTAGTGGGGGGAAGGTGGTCTGGGTCTGCTTTTCCACGTAGGGGTGGGGACGCTGTCTGCCCTGGAGGGGGAGAGCGACTCTGGCCAGCTTGGCCACCGCCTGAGACTGGGGCCGCTGGCTGGGTCCCGATCCCTGAGCTCCTGGGGGAGCGAGGGGAAGGGAGCGGGGCCTCGACCGCCGGGGCAGAGGCTGCTGAGCTTGGGGCCCGCACCTGGACCCTCCGGGGTGACCCGCGGCCCAGGCCGCGCAGGCGGGGGCGGGCGCCCCGGGGGGAGGCCTTATTTCATTTCCCCGCGCCGCTGAGGTTTCTGCGAAGTGTCTCTCTCACCTCTTTAAATTTTACGGCGCTTGGCCCGTGGCCGCCGGGCCCCGCCCTGGGGAGGAAGCGGGTGCTGGCTCTGGGAGCCTCCCCGGCCAAGGGATGGCCCCACCAGGCCGGGCGCGGGTCAGGCCCCGGGCGTTCGAACTCCGCGGGGCGCCCGGACTGCGCCCCACTCTTGTTACCCCGGTCTTCCTGGAGCGGGTTTGGGCTGTTGGGGCGCAGGGGGCGGGGCTGGCTTCGGAACGGCTCAGGTCCGGCCCCGCCCCCTTTCCCGGCTCCTTTCCCGGGCCACGCCTCTCTCCTGCTCCCGGGGAGCCCGGCGGGGTGGGCGATGGGAGGGTGCTGCTGGGGCAGGGAGTCAGAGGAGCAGAAGTGCGGGCCAGCCTGGAAGCCCAGTTGCCACCGTCACCCCCAACTTGCCCTGGGGGCTGAGCGGTGTTCCCAAGACTCTGAGTCAAGGCGGAGTATTCCGGTCGAGCCAGGCAGGCCAGCCAGGTCCCTCAGGTCGGCCCAGGCTGGCACCTGCCTGGATACCAGGATGGGGGCTGGAGGTAAAGGGAAGGGCGTGGGGTGGCCTCTGGGCCCCAGCGCTGGGCCCAGCGCTCTTCCCTTAGAAGCCCGAGGTGACTGACCAGCATCAATCTGGAGACAGTGGGAACCTGCCCTAGGTGTGCGTGTGAGAGGAGTGTGGCTTTGAGGGGAGGAGGGTTCAAGGGGGAGAGGGGAACATGAACAGGAAATAAGTGTGACAAGAGGGGACCTGAGGGAAGACGGGCTTGAACCGTAGAAGGGTGAGAGAGGAGGAAGTGTGAGCAGAGGGCATGGAGGGTTTGAGGAGCCACGGCCCAAAGACACAGGGCCAATTAGGATTTGAACAGGGTTCTGTCTGACTCCCAAGCCACCTGCCTTAGATTTGCAGTCACCAACTTGATTCCTCTGCAATGTACTCCTTATTAATTCAGCCCCAGGCTACACAGCACGCTGACACAGACATAACTTTGTGACTTGCATGTAGCCAGAACAAGACAATGGGACATGGAACAGAAATTTGGTTCCGCTGGTCTGGGAGATGCAGGGGCCAGTGGCCCGGAGGCGCCCGGGGTGCCCCCTGCAGAGGCCGTGCAGTGCAGAGTGGGTGGGGGCAGGGCAAGACTGTAGCTGGTACTCCCCAGAGAGTGACTGGAACCTGCTAGAAGCCTCCAGGCTGAAGAAGGCTCTGGAACATTCTTTTTCCCTATTGACCTGGAGAGAAAATGTCCTGGATATCATACTCGAGGGAGCTCAGCCCCAGCATCTATCTGTGTGAGGAAAGCATGGCCACCCCTCCCCTGGTCCCTCCTCGCTCCTGTGTCCCCCTCAGGTTGATGCTCCCATCTTTTCCACCCCAATATCTCACCAAGTCCAGCTGCTCTGTCCTTCTAAACGTCTCTGCAGTCCACCCTCCACACCTTTTTTAAGACAGGGTCTGGCTCTGCTGCCCAGGCTGGAGTGTACTGTCCCGAACTTGGCGCCGCCTCCTGGGTTCCAGCATTCTGGTGTCTCAGCCTCCCCAGTAGCTGGGATTACAGGCATGCACCACCATGCCTGGCTATTTTTTTTTTTTTTTTGTATTTTTGGTAGAGATGGGGTTTCCCATGTTGGCCAGGCTGGTCTCAAACTCCTGGCCTCAAGCAATCCGCCTGCCTCAGCCTCCCAAAGTGCTGGAAATGCCCCTTTCTTGCATATACCTGCAGCTACACCCTTTGTGCTGGTTACTGTGGTCTCTCTTCTGCATTACTGCAAGGGGCTCTTTGCTGGATTCCCTGACTCCTATCTAGCCTTGATGCCATGGAGACAATAAGGCCATGTTGCACCCTCCTAAAACCGTTTAAGGCTGCCCACTCTTTCCAGGATAAAGCCCAAGTTCACAGCAAGGTCCTACAAGCTCTGGCCTGGCTCTTCTCTGTGGTCACCTTTCCTACTTCCCTCCCCTTGTTTTATTAAAGTCACTGCTGTTGCTTGCCTCTGAGTTTACCGAATTGTGCTTCCTTCTGCCTGTAGTGCCCTTCCCTCCCTTTTCTTTTCTTTTCTTTTCTTTTCTTTTCTTTCTTTCTTTTTCTTTTTTGAGTTAGAGTCTCAATCTGTCACCCCGGCTGGAGTGCAGTGGTGCAGTCTCAGCTCACTGCAACAACCTCTGCCTCCTTGAGTTCAAGTGATTCTCCTGCCTCAGCTTCCCAAGTAGCTGGGATTACAGGTGCCCATCACTATGCCCAGCTAATTTTTTGTATTTTTAGTAGAGACGGGGTTTCACCATGTTGGCCAGGCTGCTCTCGAACTCCTGACCTCGTGATTCATCAGCCTTGACCTCCCAAAGTGCTGAGATTACAGGCATGAGCCACCACACCCTTCCCTCCCTTTTCTAGCATGCTAATTTTTTTTGTAGCTTGGCTCAAATATCATTGCTTTGAGAAGCCTTTGCAAGGAGCACTCACTCTTCTGTGCTCTCATGGCCTCTGTGCTTGCTCCTTTGTCCTCTGGTTGTAATTGGTTTTTAGGACCTGTCTGGGTCTTGCACTAGCCAGATAGCTCATCACAGGCAGGGACCCTCATCTGTCAGAGGAGCTCTGAGGGCCTGGCCAAAGGAGGCCTGAGGGGACTGTTGTTGAATGAAAAAGGTAGACCTGGTATTGTGTGGGACTTAGCAGCAGGGTGACTCCAGCCTGTTTCTGGACTTCCTTGGACCTGGGACTCTGGGGCCATCATAATTGGGCTGTGGGCAAAAAGAAAAGGGCTAGCCAGTGGCATTGTGGCTAGTTTGAACATGACCCCTTCACACAAATTGTTTCTTCTCTGAGCCTCCCTCACACTGTCCCCGAGGCTGCAGGAGACCCACCTGCAATGAGGGCTCCAGATTCAGGAATGTTGCACTCACTGCCTGTGGCTTTTGCATCTCATCGCACAGGGTGACTGGTTGCCATGGAAACCCAAGGCCGGAAGCGCCTGCTGGCTCCTTCCCAGGGTGGGAGGAGGTGCAGGCTGAGTGCCCCGTGCAGACTGGCTGAGCCAGAGCTAGATGCCTGGGGCCTGCCCTCTCTGGCCTGGGCTGCGTCTCCTCCTTCCTTCCCTTGCAGAAGCCTGTGGGTTTATCGCAGAGCATTGGCCAAGGCTGCAACCCTGAAAATGCATTTCCTCTTATTTGGCGAGCAGCAGCTTCTGGTTAAACACTCAGGCTCTGGAGTGCTGTATGGTCTCCAGCAAGACATTTGATTTTATGAGCCTCAGTTTTCAATCTGTAAAATGGGGATCGTAGTAGCACCATGGAATTTCTACTTTTGGCAAGATGGTGGACTAGCACTCTCAAAGGTCACCCCGTGAAAATATAACTGGATTCTGCATGAAATACAAAAACAAGGCTGGATGTGGTGGCTCACGCCTGTAATCCCAGCACTTTGGGAGGCTGAGGCGAGTGAATCACCTGAGGTCAGGAGTTCGAGACCATCCTGGGCAACATGGTAAAAACTTGCCACTACTAAAAAAAAATACAAAAATTATCTGGGCATAGTGGTCAGTGCCTGTAATCCCAGATGCTCAGGAGGCTGAGGCAGAAGAATCGCTTGAACTCGGGAGGTGAAGGTTATAGTGAGCCGAGATCACGCCATTGCACTCCAGCCTGGGCAACAAGAGCGAAACTCCATCTCAAAAAAAAAAAAAAAAAAAAACAATTACGAAAACAAAACAAAACAAAGATCCATTATTTTAATGCATTGCTGGACTTCCTAGAGAGTAATGGAAATCTCTAACCACCAAATGTCCTCTGCCAAGAAAAGCATGGCAAGACAGTGGGGGCTGAAGCTGAAGCATGGAGCAATGACTCACAGGGATACAAGAAAATCGAGCTAAATGATGAAGTAAGCACTGTGACAGGCAAATTAAGTCTAGGACAGAGGCAAGGTGAGAGAACTTGAGGCTCCTGCCTTGTGTCAGAGTCTCTTAAAGTTGGTTAAAGTCATCTCAGGTTAATCTCAGCCCCTTGCTTCTGGCAGAAGCAAATGCAAATGCCTCAGTAGAAACAGACCTCCAGTGTAGGCCCTCAGGATTCCCACAGATTAAAGTTCAACAAAATATGAGCTCACAATCAGTGCTCACCAAACTACACAGAAACAAGCCACTATGAGTGAGAGCAAATAAAACAATATGCATAGACATACCCCTTTAATACTTTAGCTGTTGGAATGACCAAATACAGAAAATAACATAATTATGTAGAAAATATTTAAAGAAATGCAAGATGAATTCACATACACACACTGAATGCAGAATACAAACTTGTCAAAAATGTCCAGGAAGATTGGAAAATCAACCAAAACAGAACTTGCATAAATGAAAATTATAATTGGTGATAGAAAAATCTCATCAGATGATTAGATAACAGATCAGATGCAGCTGAAGAGATAAAAAGTAATTGCAATTTTTGCCATTAAAAGTAACGGCCAATACTGCAATTACTTTTGCAGTAACCTAATAGAAAATAGATCTACAAAAGTACGCATTTCTACATAATTTGCAGCACAGAAAAAGGAGATGTAAACTATGAAAGATGCTTAAGAGAGAGTGAGGGAAAGATGAGAAGGTCTATCGTATAACTGAGACCCATAGGAAAGAATAGAGAGAGCAAAGGTGAGGTTACATTCAAAGAGAAATGGGTGAGAAGTTTTCAGAACTTATAAGAAATATGAATTCACACCTAGGCACATTGTAATAAACTTGCAGAAAACCAAAAGTAAAGAGAAGACCTCAGAATCAATCAGAAAAAAGAAACAAGTTGGTTGCAAAAGAATGACTTTTAAAATACTAGTAACTGAGGCCGAAGTAGGTGGATCACTTGAGGTCAGGAGTTCAAGACCAGCCTGGCCAACATGGTGGAACCCTGTCTCTACTAAGAGCACACACACACACACACACACACACAAAACAAAAAAAATTAGCTGGGCATGGTAGTGCATGCCTGTGATCTCAGTTACTCAAGAGGCTGAGGCAGAATTGCTTGAACCTGGGAGGCAGAGGTTGCAGTAAGCAGAGATTGTGCCACTGCACTCCAACTTGGGGGAGAGGATGAGACTCAGACTCAAAAATAAATAAATAAATGAATAAATAAACAAATGAATAAATAAAACAAAATACTAGTGACTTATCAACAGCCACCATGGAAATCCCTAAGAAATGGAAAAATATCTTTGGAGTACTAAGACAAAGTAATTATCATCCTAAACTTGTACACTTGATATAACTATCTTTTCTTTTTTTTTTTCTTGAGACAGAATTCCACTTTGTTGCCCAGGCTGCAGTACAGTGGAGTAATCTTTGCTCACTGGAACCTCCGTCTTCCAGGCTCAGGTGATCCTCCCTCTACAGCCTCCCAAGTAGCTGGAACTACAGGTGTGCCCCACCATGGCTAGCTAAGTTTTTAATTTTCTGTAAAGATGGGGTTTTGCCATGTTGCCCAGGCTGGTCTCCAACTCCTGGGTTCAAGCGATCCTTCTGCCTTGGCCTCCTAAATTGCTGGATGTAAGTGACTGTGCCCAACCAGTGTAACTATCTTTAAAGAATGAGAACAAAATAATGTTATCTTCACATGAACCAAAACTGAGGGAATTTACCACTGTTAGACTTTTACTAAAGGAAATGAAAGGAAAATGATCTCAAAAAGTAATTCTAATATATAAGAAGAAATGGTGACAAAAAAGTTGGCAAACATGTAGGTAAATCTAAGCAGAAATTGTCTGTATAAAATGGTAGCAATAGTAATAATAACGTCTACTTTGTGGACAAAAAAGGGCAGAACTCAAATACTGGATATCAGTTGTATGCAAGTTGGAAGGCATGATTGGATTTAATATGCTTTAAGCTCCTTGCATTATTCAGGAGGATAAGATAATTATTAACTTTAGACTTTTTTTTAATTTGCAAGGCCAAATTTACAGGGTAATTACTGAAAGAATAGCAAAGAACTATGAAACTACCAAATATGTACAAGAAAATAAATGGAATCTTTTTTCCTTTTTTGTACTAATTTTAATTCTTTCCTTCTTTTCCTTCCCTTCCCTTCCTTCCCTCCCTCTCTCCTCTCCCTTTCTTTCCTTCCTTCCTTCCTTTCTTTCTTTTTTCCCCTCCCCTCCCTCTCTCCCCTCTCCTCCCCCTCCCTCC
>PVKV010024800.1:18994-30828 GCA_004027835.1 Alouatta palliata | reverse complement strand
CAATTCTCCTGCCTCAGCCTCCCGAGTAGCTGGGACTACAGGCACGTGCCACCATGCCCAGCTAATTTTTTTGTATTTTTAGTAGAGACGGGGTTTCACCATGTTGACCAGGATGGTCTCGATCTCTTGACCTCGTGATCCACCCGCCTCGGCCTCCCAAAGTGCTGGGATTACAGGCGTGAGCCACCGCGCCCGGCTAATTTTTTTATTTCATTGTAGAGACGGGTTTCACAATGTTGCCCAAGCTCACAAGCAAGTTTCTAAAGATAAAAAAGATTAGGGAGAGGGCTGTTACAGAGCTGTATGTCAGGAATTCTATTGGTTTATAGGGATAACATTGATTCATGATTGGCCCTAAATTGTTAAGCTATAGGGTGTGGATTATAGTGTCTGGTATAGCATTATTCAGAGAATGTATAGTTACTGCAAGCAGTGGCAATAACAAGTTGTTTTTGTTTTTGTTTTTTGAGAGGGAGTCTTACTCTGTTGCCAGGCTGGAGTGCAGTGGTGTGATCTAGGCTCACTGCAACCTCCGCCTCCTGGGTGGGTTCAAGTGATTCTCCTGCCTCAGCCTCCCAAGTAGCTGAGATTACAGGCATGCACCACCATGCCCAGCTAATTTTTTTTTTTTTTCTTTTTTTGAGATGAAATTTCACTCTTATTGCCCAGGCTGGAGTGCAATGGCACAATCCTGGCTCACCACAACCTCCACATTCCGGGTTCAAGTGATTCTCCTGCCTCAGCCTCCCGAGTAGCAGGGATTACAGGCATGCACTACCATGACCAGCTAATTTTGTATTTTTAGTAGAGGCTGGGTTTCTCTGTGTCGATCAGGCTGGTCTCAAACTCCCGACCTCGGGTGATCTACCGGCCTCAGCCTCCCAAAATGCTGGGATTGCAGGCGTGAGCCACTGTGCCCGGCCTAGCAAGTTGTTTTAAGAGATGAATACTGCTGGGCACAGTATTCATCTCTTAACTTGCTAGGCCGGGCACAGTGGCTCACGCCTGTAATCTTAGCACTTTGGGAGGCCGAGGTGGGTGTGAGGTCAGGAGTTTGAGATCAGCCTGGCCAATGTAGAGACCAACCCTGTCTCTACTAAAAATAACAAAAATCTGCTGGGCATGATGGGGCACGCCTATAGTCCCAGCTATTTAGGAGACTGAGGCAGGTGAATCGCTTGAACCTAGGAGGCAGAGGTTGTGGTGAGCGGATATTGCACCACTGCACTCCAGCCTGGGCAACAGAGCGAGAAAAAAAAAAAAAAAGAGATGAATACATAGCTTAAAGTGGAAGTAGGACTTGATTGCTGTCTCATTTATTAATTTAAAAGGACTTGAAGTGCTTAGATGAAAGTTCTTTTCTCACCCCGAATAGGATGGAGTAGATTACATCGTTCCACCTATTTTGACTCCTGCAAAAAAAATACTGAGCCTGAATCTAATGAGGCCTATAAGAACTAGCTTCAGGTACAAGAACTTCAGGGGATAGAGGAACACGTTAAACAACACACAAAGAAGCAATCAGACAAAGCCAGAGTGTGAAACAGTTTATAAGACAACTGCCATAATCTCTTAAAAGCCAATGTTGTAAAATCAAAAGTAATGGGGAGGAGGTTCTAGATTTAAAGAGACCTAATAGTCTAACAGCCACATATAAGATGTGATTCTCAAGTATATCTTGATTTATTACTATAAAAATATATAAGGACCACGTTTTTATTTTTTATTTTATGTGTTTGTTTTTTCTTTTGAGACAGAGTTTCACTCTTGCTGCCCAGGCTGGAGTGCAATGGCACGACCTCTGCCTCCCAGGTTCAAGCAATTCTCCTGCCTCAGCCTCCTGAGTAGCTGGGATTGCAGGCATTCGCCACCACGCACAGATAATTTTGTATTTTTAGTAGAAATGGGATTTCTCCGTGTTGGTCAGGCTGCTCTAAGTCCTGACCTCAGCTGATCCACCCACCTCTGCCTCCCAAAGCACTGGGATTACAGGCATGAGCCACTGTGCCTGACCCACGTTTTTATTTATATTGTATTGTATTGTATTGTACTGTACTGTACTGTACTGTACTGTACTGTACTGTATTGTATTGTATTGTATTGTATTGTATTGTATTGTATTGTATTGTATTGTATTGTATTGTATTGTATTTATTTTGAGGCAGGGTCTCACTCTGTTGCCCAGGCTGAAGTGCAGTGGTATGAACCTAGCTCACTGCAAGCTCAAACTCCTAGACTCAAGCCATCTTTCCTCCTCAGCCTCCCTACAGCTGGAACTATAAGTGTAAGACATTATACCTGGCAATTTGTTTTTTAATTTTTAGTAGAGATGACATCTCACTACATTGCCCAGGCTGGCCTTGAACTCCTAGCTGCAAGCCACCCTCCCACTTTGACTTCCCAAAGCATTGAGATTACAGGTGTGAGTGACTGACTACACCTAGCCTACCAGGCTTTAGACAGTGGGGAAATTTCACTAGTAGCCACTGCGCCTGGCCCAAAATAAAGTTTTTTTAAAACACTTCTTCTCCAGTGCTCTCAGCAATTTTAGGGCCTTCGTTAATATCACAATATGGCCACATGTGGCAGCTCATGCCTGTAATCCCAGCACTTTGGGAGGCTGAGGCGGGCGGATCACCTGAGGTAAGGAGTTCAAGAGTAGCTTGACCAACATGGTGAAACCCCATCTCTACTAAAATTACAAAAATTAGCTGGGCGTGGGGGCACGTGCCGGTAATCCCAGCTACTCAGGAGGCTGAGACAGGAGAATCTCTTGAACCCGGGAGGCGGAGGTTGTAGTGAGCCAAGATCATGTCACTGTACTCTGTCCTGAGCCACAGAATAAAACTCTATCTCAAAAAAAAAAAAAAAGAAAAGAAAAAAATTACAATATATTGCTGGCACACATCACTTCCATACACAGATTTATAATATATGGAGGTGATGTCTGCAAGTGGGTCTTGCCATTCAGATGACAGATTATGGGTTCCTAGGGATAGGAGCTAGGTTTAGATCAACTGTATTTCTCTCAGAGTGTCTAGTACATAATAAATATTCAATAAAAGCTCATTGAGGCTGGGCACGGTGACTTACGCCTATAATCCTAGCACTTTGGGAGGCCAAGGCAGGCAGATTGCTTGAGACCAGGAGTTTGAGACCAGCCTGGGTAACATGGAGAAACACCTTCTCTACAGAAAGGTAAAAAATTAGCTGGGCATGGTGGCATGTGCCTGTAGTCCCAGCTACTCGGGAAGCTGAGGTGGGAGAATTGCTTGAGCCTGGAAGGCTAAGGCTGCAGTGAGCTGAAATTTTGCCACTACCCTCCAGCCAGGGTGACAGAGAGAGACTCTGTATCAAAAACAACTTCAAGAACAACAAAACCAAAACAAATGCTCGCTGAAAGAATGAAGACTCTACTATTGCTAGAGTACATGGTTCATTAGTAAACTTACTCTTGGGAATCTATGAATGAAAAATGATAATGGGAAATGTTTTTCGAGTCCTTACTGTGTGCCAAGCTTTGTGCAGAGCC
The DNA here is from genome assembly GCA_004027835.1 of Alouatta palliata. NCBI lineage: Eukaryota > Metazoa > Chordata > Mammalia > Primates > Atelidae > Alouatta > Alouatta palliata. Next base: position 27,296 of record PVKV010024800.1, on the reverse strand, counting down.
CTTAATGTGTCTCATGTAATCCTCACAGTGGTCCTATAGGGTGAAGAAAATACTAGTCCAGCCAGGTGCAATGGCTCATGCCTGTAATTCCAGCACTTTGGGAGGCCAAGGCAGGCAGATCACCTGAGGTTGGGAGTTTGAGACCAGCCTAGCCAATATGGAGAAACCCTTCTCTACTAAAAATACAAAATTAGCCAGGTATGGTGGCGCATGCCTATAATCCCAGCTACTTGGTAGGCTGAGGCAAGAGAGTCGCTTGAACCCAGGAGGCAGAGGTTGCAGTGAGCTGCGATTTTGCCATTGCACTCCAGCCTGGGCAACAAGAGTGAAACTCAGTCTCAAAAAAAAAAAAAAAAAGAAAGAGAAAATACTAGTCCCATTTTACCCCTGAGAAATCAGACACACAGAAAGGTGAAAGAGCTTGCTCCTACATTAACTCGGTCTCAAAAAAAAAAAGAAAGAAAGAAAGAAAGAGAAAATACTACTCCCATCTTACCCCTGAGAAATCAGACACACAGAAAGGTGAAGGAGCTTGCTCCTACATTATTCAGTTAGTAATGGTAGAAGAAGCAGGTGGTTCAAACCATTACACTCCATTGCCTTGTCCCTCTCTTGTATCATCTGTAAATCAAAGAAAATGACCAAGGCAGGTATCAATCATTTTAGGAGGAGGTTTACTTGCCAAAGTTAAGGATGCAAGTCTGGGAGACAGGTCTATGCCTTTCTCCAAAGATGATTTTGAGAGCTTCAATGTTTAAAAGAGAAAGAGTGGATACTGAGGGAATGTACAATTTTCATGTGAGGGGAGTGTAGAGGAAATCGTCATTCATTCCTTGACTGGCTCAGTGAATCTGCATTTTTACATACGCTAATGTTAACAACAGGGCAGAGGATTCACATTTGTGTCAGGCGAGCAGAGATGACTGAATTCTGTCCTGTGTCATGCACGTGTAATGATAAACTATCAACTTACATTGCCAAGGTGAAATTCAACAGAATTATTTCAGAGTAAAGATCTTGAGGCCCGCCAGGAATTTTCCTGTGGACAAAATGTGAGGGAGGTATGTAGGTTTTTATCTTTTTCTTTCTTCTCTTTGTAGCCATCTTATTTAGGAAACAAATAGGGTGGGGGAGGGGGCAGATTTGCATGACTCAGTTCCCAGCTTGACTTCTCCCTTTGACTGAGAGAGTTTGGGATTCCAAGATTTATTTTCCTTTCACACATCCTGTCGGCATAGGGAATTATGCGCATGTACCTGTCTCAGCAACAGTGTCTACTAAACTAGAAGCCCTTCAAAAGTGAAAGGAAGAAAACATGCCACACAAAAGCTTGTGCACAAATGTTTGTAGCGGCGTTGTTCATAAGAGTGAAAATGTGTCAACAGCCCAAACATCCATACTTGGTGACTGGATAGACAAAATGTGACAGCTTCATACAATGGAATGTTATTCAGCCATAACAGGGAATGAAGTATTAATACATGCTATAACATTGATGAACCTTGAAAACATTATGCTATGTGAAAGAAGCCAGTCTCAAACGACCACATATTATATGATTCCATTTATATGGACGTCCAGAATAGGCAAATTCATAGAGACAGAAATTAGATTTGTGTTTGCTTAGGACTTGGAGGGGGTGGAAGGGGAATAGAAAGACTAAGGGATAATAGCAAAAGGGCACAAGGATTCGTGTTTTTTTTTTTTGTTTGTTTGTTTGTTTGAGACAGAGTCTTGTACTGTTGCCCGGGGTGGAGTGCAGTGGTTCGATCTTGGCTCACTGCAACCTCCACCTCCCAGGTTCAAGTAGCTGGGATTATAGGCTCCTGCCATCATGCTGGCTAATTTTTTTTTTTTTTTTTTTTTTGTATTTTTAGTAGAGACGGGGTTTCACTGTGTTGACCAGACTGGTCTAAAACACCTAACCTCGTGATCCACCCGCCTCGGCCTCTCAAAGTGCTGGGATTACAGGCGTGAGCCACTGCACCTGGCTTTTGTTTATTTTTTTAAAGGCAGGGTCTCACTCTGTTCTCCAGGCTGGAGTGCAGTGGCACCATCATGGCTTACTGCAGTCTCGGACTCCTGCGCTCAAGTGATCCTCGCACCTCAGTCTCCCAAGTAGCTGAGACTGTAGGCGTGCACCACTATGCCGGGCTAATTTTTTTATTTTTAGTAGAGATGAAGTTGGTGGTTCTTTTTTTTTTAATTACAAAATACTTTATTGCCAAAAATGCTAACAATCACTTGAGCCATTAGCGAGTCGTACACTTTGTATTTTTGCTTTTATTATAATTTTTCAGACACATAATAATTGTACATTTTTATGGAGTACAGCGTGATATTTCAGTAGATACACACAATATGTAATGATCAAATCTGGGTAATTAGCATATCTCTCAATTCAGATATTCTTCATTTCTTTTTGTTGGGACAGGGATTCTTTTTGAGGTGATGAAATGTTCTAAAATCGATCGTACGGCTGGGCACTGTGGCTCATGCCTGTAATACCAGCAGTTTGGGAGGCCGAGGCAGGCGGATCATGTGAGGTCAGGAGTTCCAGATCAACCTGGCCAACATGGTGAAACCTCATCTCTACGAAAAATACAAAAATTAGCCATAGTGGTGAGTGCCTGTAATCCCAGCTACTTGGGAGGCTGAGGCAGGAGAATTGCTTGAAGCCAGGAAGTGGAGGTTGCAGTGAGCCGAGATCGTGCCACTGCGCTCTAGCCTGGACGAAAAGAGTAAGACTCTGCCTCAAAGAAAAAAAACTGTAGTGGTGACAGTTGCACAACGGCCAGACATGGTGGCTCACGCCTGTAATCCCAGCACTTTGAGAGGCTGATGCGGGCAGATCAAGAGGTCAGAAAATCGGGACCATCCTGGCTAACACAATGAAACCCTGTCTCTACTAAAAATATAAAAAAATAGCTGGGTATGCTGGCACATGCCTGTAGTCCCAGCTACTCGGGAGGCTGAGGCAGGAGAATCGCTTGAACCGGGAGGTGGAGGTTGCAGTGAGCTGAGATTGCGCCACTGTACTCCAGCCTGGGTGACAGAGCGAGACTCTATCTCAAAAAAAAAAAGAAAAATCTATCTATCTATTTATATCTATCTATCTATCTCAAAAAATTTCTATCTATAGATAGATAACAAGACTTCATCTCAAAAAAAATCTATCTATCTATCTATAGATAGATAGATAGATAGATAGATAGATGTATCTAGATAGATAAATAGATGTATCTATTTATCTATATATGTGCTAAAAACAATTGAATTACATTTTAGATGGGCAAATTATATTGTGTGTGATATATCTCAGTAAAGCTGAAAAAAGGCAAAGGAAATTTCTAATTCACCAATGAATCTACCAAGCTGGTTTAAGAAGAGAAGGAGTGAATGAATGGCTGTTTCCCTGGCAGTTGACAAAAATCTCCCCTAGTTTCAAAGTCTAAAATGAATTCCCTTGACTGTCTCAGGGGTATGCTCATGCCTAGCTCTCAGGAACCCATTAATGGACTAATAAGAAACCTGATAATTCAATCAATAATTCCTGAGGTTGTCAGTGCCACTCTGGAAGAAGAGAGAAAGGCATAGACAGTTGCTTCCAGATACAAGCTGTGGGACTGCAGAGCCAGGGGCCGCCAGGATGTCCTGCCTGGAAAAGGGCCCCCAGAGATCTCACTGTGGTCTGTTCCCACTTGGCTAATCTTGACTCATTAATGTGGGCTTATTTGACTATTCCTGTGTTTTTCCCCTCACCCTGAACATTGAGAAGGACTGTTGTAGTGAAAGCTCTCGAATAAAGTAACTTCTGAAGTTCTGTGGAAATAACTTTACTGGGAAGGATACAAACACTTCAATGGATGTCAGTCACATGGCAGGGATGGAGTACTTGTTTAAAATAAAGATTATTGGGCCCCATTCCTGGAGATTCAAATTCTGTAGGATTAGGATAAGGCCATGGATTCTGCATTTTAAATAAAGCATTAGGCCAGGTGGTGGCCCATGCCTGTAATTCCAGCACTTTGAGAGGATGGCTTGAGGCCAGGAGTTCGAGACCAGCCTGGGCAACATAGCAAGACCCCCTCTCTCTATAAAAAAAATTTAAAAATAGGCTGGATGTAGTGGCTCAAACCTGTAATCCTAGCACTTTGGGAGGCTGAGGCAGGTAGATCACGAGGTCAACAGATCGAGACCATCCTGGCCAACATGGTGAAACCCCATCTCTACTACAAATACAAAAATTAACTGGATGTGATGGCATGCGCTTGTAGTCCCAACTACTCGGGAGGCTGAGGCAGGAGAATCACTTGAACCCAGGCAGAGGTTGCAGTGAGCCAAGATCGTGCCACTGCACTCCAGCCTGGCAACAGAGCAAGACTATATCTCAAAAAAAAATTTTTTTTTATTTAAAAATAATTTTTATCTGGGCATGGTGGCTCATGCCTGTAATCCCAACACTTTGGGAGGCCAAGGCAGGCAGATCCTGAGGTCAGGAGATCGAGACCATCTTGGCTAACATGATGAAATCCCATCTCTACTAAAAATAATACCAAAAAAATTAGCCAGGCATGGTGGTGCATGCCTGCAGTCCCAGCTGCTTGGGAGGCTGAGGCAGGAGAATTGCTTGAATCCCAGAGGTGGAGGTTGCAGTGAGCCGAGATCGTACCACTGCACTCCAGCCTGGGCAACAGAGCAAGACTCTATCTCAACAAAAAAAAAAAATTTTTTTTTTTTTAAAGCATCTAAAGTGTTTCTGAAACAAGGGACTACTGGCCATATGAGAAACACTGACCTAACAGAAAAATAGGAGAAATTGAAACATGTACGTTATCTCAGGCATAAAAATGGGTTTGCTTAGGGATCTTAGAGACCATTTAGTTCCGTGGTTTTCATACTGTGTCCGCAGGAACTTTCTAGGGCTCCATGGAACACCGGTAGGGGACTGTTGAATGATAGAGGAACAGAGGTGCCAATGGGTCTACCCCAACAGATGCCCCTTCAACAGCTCCATTTTAATCCGTTTTCTACAGTGGAGATTGAATTCTGTTGCTCAAAAACCACTAACCCTGCCCTGTCCCTCCTATGCAAGTGGAGAAACTGAGGTTGGAGAGGAAAACAGATTTTCCCAGGGTGATGACAGAACCAGAACTGATTCTAGGACTCTTGTTCCCATCCAGAGCCCTTCCTATTAGGGAATTCCAGTTTTTGATACATCCATTCATTTTTGGACGGCTTTTCCTGTCTGCCTCCAGCAAAGCTCACATAACACAGCAGGGCCTGGACTAGGGTGAGGGGAATGAGGTAACTGCCTCAGGCACAAAATTTTGAGAGGTGCAAAAAAATTCAATAATCAAATATATTTTAATACAATATTTTAAAAATCAAAATTAATGCAAAAAAGTATAATGAACAAAATATCCAAATTTTGAGTAAAAACAGGAGCAGTAGTTCTGATTTCTCCTTTTGCCTTGAGCTCCAAGATGACTGTATTCTGCACTATTATTCACTTGCCTTTATTTAAAATTTGGGTATTTTGGTCATTGTGTATTTTTTCACATTAATTTTCATCTTATAAAATATTGTGGCCAGTCGTAATGGCTCACACCTGTAATCCTGGTACTTTGGGAGGCTGAAGCAGGAGGATCACTTGAGTCCAGAAGATTGAGGCTGCAGTGAGCTGTGATCATGCTACTGCACCCCACCCTGGGCAACAGAGTCAGACCCTGTCTCAAATAAAATAAAATATTGCATTAAAGTATTAATTATCTAGATTGCCAAGGTGTTGTTGTTGTTGAGACAGGGTCTCACTCTCTCACCCAGGCTGGAGTGCAGTGATGCAATCTTGGCTCACTTCCGCCTTGACCTCCCAGGCTCAAGCAATCTTCCCACCTCAGCCTCCTAAGTAGCCAGGATTACAGGTACATACCACCATGCTTGGCTAATTTTAAAAATTTTTTGTTTAGCCAGGCGTGGTGGCGCATGCCTGTAACCCAGCTACTCGGGAGGCTGAGGCAGGAGAATCGCTTGAACCCAGGAGGCAGAGGCTGCAGTGTGAGCCAAGATCACGCCACTGTACTCCACACTCCAGCCTGGGTGACAGAGAGAGACTATGTCTTTTAAAAAAAAAAATTTATAGAGACAGTGTCTCGCTATGTTGCCTAGGTTGGTCTTGAACTTCTGGGCTCAAGTGATCCTTCCTCCTCAATCTCTCAAAGTGCTGGGATTACAGGTGTGAGCCACTGTGCCTGCCCTGAGTTTTTTTTTTTTTTGTCTCCCTTACTTTAATGCCAGTGACAAGTACCTCACTTGCCTTACCCTAACCTGAGCCCTGTAAAACCGTTCTTTTGGCAGACAGCTAACTAACGCCCCATTGCCCTCTGGGAATCCCTCCAGATCCTATCACTTCATTTGTCTGACAGAATCGATGTTTACTTTGTCTCAATGTGACATTGCTCTTGTCACCTGACCTGTAGAGAGGTTTGCATTCTGCAGTGGATATTTGTTTTGCTAACCCAGCAATAGTTCTCCCTTCTGGCCACTGCAACCATGTGTTGCTTGGGAAACGTCCCCTCCCCATGTCGAAACAGACTCCAGCCCAAAGGGAAAGGTGGGCCCATGACTCAGCTCTGCCAATCAGAGCTGTGCATCCCTGACCGCCCCCCCACCACCTCCTCACAGTGATGAGCCAGGAATAGACATGTGACTCAGTTACAACCAGTGAGACTCAATTCTGGGGGTATGGTCTGAACTTTGGGAAGGGAAAGTTTCTCTTTTATATGTAGTAGCTGAGAAGTTTGGATGTAAGCCACCATTACGGACTTGAGCCTTTTTGTGTCAGGAGCTCATGTAGAAGACAGCAGGATTAAGTGATAGAGACAGGAGACATCCTAATGCTACTGCTTGAGCCACTAGGTCCACTGTGTACAAAGCAAGTCTACCCTCCAGACTTAATGGGTGTGTGGACCAACTCTTGCCTAAATGGTTTGAGTTGTGTCTCTGTCACTTAGATGGTTCACTCCCTCTCGCCTGTATTCTGCCCAGGTTGGCTCCAGGAGATGTTTAATGAAGCCCAGCTTCTATCACTAGAGTTCTGCCCTAAATATCTTCAGGTGGTGGCATTCAAAGTACCCTTCATTCAAGGGCAGCCTTATAAGGCAAAAGGCATGGATAGCAACAACTCTAGAAAGCATGACTGAGGATTGGTGCCATTGTCAGGTTCTGTAATAAATATTTACACATCTACTTATTTGTCCTCTAACAACTCTGTGAAGTAGGTTACACTATTAACTGTAGGCTGAAATACAGTTTGTCTACCCCCAAGCTAAGTTCCCAAATTACCAACCAGAGGCAAAGAGAGCACACTGGTTAAACAGCAGATGAGCCTGCTTCTCCCCTTTTTGTCTCCTATAAACGGATAGATTTTTTCTAGGAGGCAGACTCTTTTCTAAGAACAGCTGCGCCGGGCATTAGCAAACTCCTATCTACACACTTTTGGCATCTTGAAATAAAGAATCTTATGCCAGTTGCCTTTGTCCTGGGAATTGGTCAGCAGCTAAGGTAGGTCAGACCTTCACGATTGGCAGGTGGATTGACCAATTGACTGGGCCTCCTTTGCTGTCTGTGCTCATTTATTCATTCAACAGGCTAGGCATGGGGGCCTCTAATCCCAGCATTTTAGGAGGATGAGGCAGGAGAACACTTGAGCCCAGGAGTTCGAGGCTGCAGTGAGCTATTATTATACCACCGCACTCCAACCTGGGAGACAAAGTGAGACTTTGTCTCTAAAACAATTTTTTTGTTGTTTGTTTGTTTTGAGATGGAGTCTCACTCTCTCTCCCACGCTGGAGTGCAATGGCGCCATCTCTGCTCATTCCAACCTCCACCTCCCAGGCTCAAGTGATTTTCCTGCCTCAACCTCCTGAGTAGCTGGGATTACAGGCATGTGCCACGATGCCCTTCTAATTTTTGTATTTTTAGTAGAGGTAGGGGTTTCACCATGTTGGCTGGGCTGGTCTTAAACTCCCAACCTCAGGTGATCCGCCCGCCTCAGCCTCCCAAAGTGCTAGGACTACAGGCATGAGCCACCATGCCCGGCCAAAATTTTTTTTTTTTTTTTTTTTTTTTTGAGACGGAGTTTCGCTCTTGTTACCCAGGCTGGAGTGCAATGGCGCGATCTCGGCTCACCGCAACCTCCGCCTCCTGGGTTCAAGCAATTCTCCTGCCTCAGCCTCCCGAGTAGCTGGGACTACAGGCACGTGCCACCATGCCCAGCTAATTTTTGTATTTTTAGTAGAGA
>PVKV010024800.1:0-18894 GCA_004027835.1 Alouatta palliata | reverse complement strand
CGGCCAAAATTTTTAAAAAATAAATAAATCATTCAACAAGCATTTAGAGTGCCAGCTACGTGCCAGGTACCATTTCAAGCACTGAGGATACTACACTGAACAACTGTAGGGGACAGTGTATGCCCCCAGGGAGCTGGCCGACTTGTCAGAGAGGCACGCGTTAAGCAAATGATTGCATGTGCAATTACTTAACCCATTTCCCATTTGCCCCCAGAAATGAGCACTTGGCAGCGAGCTGCACTTTTTTTTCTAAATGGGAAATGGGTTAATTACAAATACTATAAGTACAGAGAAGGAAAAGTTCATGCTGTTATCGGGAGTGTGCAAATGGGTATCTAAGTTCATTGACTGACTGTGAGACTAAGCAGTTTTATTCATTTGGCAGATATTTTTGATTTACCACTCAGTGCTAGGGACAGTGTTAGGAGGTGAGTGCTGGTCAAAGAATGGGGAACAAGCCAGGCATGGTGGTTCATGCCTGTAATCCCAGCACTTTGGGAGGCCAAGGTGGATCACTGGAGGTCAGGAGTTCAAGACCAGCCTGGCAACACAGTAAAAACCCACCTCTACTAAAAAATACAAAAATTAGCTGGGTATGGTGGCTCACACCTGTAATTCCAGCTACTTGAGAGGCTGAGGCATGAGAATTGCTTGAACCTGGGAGGTGGAGGCTGCAGTGAGCTGAGATCGTGCCACTGCACTCCAGCTTGGGTGATGGGAATGAAACCCTGTCTCAAAAAAAAAAAAAAAAAAACTACAGCAGAGTAAAGAGACAACCTACAGAACAGGAGAAAATATTTGTAAACTATGCATCCGAAAAAAGGGCTAATATCCAGAATTTATAAGGGACTTAATAAATGAACAAGCAAAAAGCAAACAACTACATTAAAAAATGGGCAAAGGATAGGGCCGGGCATGGTGGCTCATGCCTGTAATTCCAGCACTTTGGAAGGCCGAGGCGGGTGAATCACCTGAGGTCAGGAGTTTGAGACCAGCCTGGCCAACATGGCGAAACCCCATCTCTACTAAAAATACAAAAATTAGCTGGGCATGGTGTTATGTCCCTGTAATACCAGCTATTTGGGAAGGCTGAGGCAGGCTAATTGCGTGAACCTGGGAGGCGGATGTTGCAGTGAGCTAAGATTGCATCACTGCACTTTAGCCTGGGCAACAGAGCAAGACTCCATCTCAAAAAAGCAAAAAAAAAGGGGCAAAGTACATGAAAAGACACTTCTCAAAAGAAAACATACACACAGCCAACTAGCATATGAAAAAATGCTCAACATCACTAATCAGAGAAATGCAAATCAAAACCACAATGAGATACCACCTCACACCAGTCAGAATGGCTGTTATTAAAAAGTCAAAAAACAGGCTAGTCTGAAGATACAGTGAGTTATCTCAATTGATTGTTCACTGTCACAGATTGAACTCCTTCTTTTTTTTATTTTATTTTTTATTTCTTGAGATGGAGTCTCACTCTGTCACCCAGGCTGGAGTGCAGTCTTAGCTCACTGCAGCCTCCACCTGCCTCAGCCTCCTGAGTGGTTGGGATTACAGGCACATGCCACCACACCTGGCTAATTTTGTATTTTTTTTTTAGTAGAGATGGGGTTTCGCCATGTTGGTCAGGCTGGTCTCAAACTCCCGACCTCAGGTGATCTGCCTACCTCGGCCTCCCAAAGTGCTGGGATTACAGGCGTGAGCCACCATGCCCGGCCGTATTCCTTGTTCTACTCTTTCGCCCTTTTCGCTATTGCACTTAACTAGTCTTTTAAAAAAAGACAAAAAAATAACAGATGCTAGTGAGGTTGCAGAAAAAAGGGAACGCTTATACACTGTTGGTGGGAATGTAAATTAGTTCAGTCACTGTGGAAAGCAGTTTGGGGATTTCTTAAAGAACTTAAAACAGAACTATGTAATCCCAGCACTTTGGGAGGCCGAGGCGGTGGATCACCTGAGGTTAGGAGTTCAAGACCAGCCTGATCAACATGGAGAAACCCATCTCTACTAAAACAAATGCAAAATTAGCCTGGCCTGGTGGCGGATGCCTGTAATCCCAGCTACTCAGGAGGCTGAGGCAGGAGAATCGCTTGAACCCAGAAGGTGGAGGTTGCGGTGAGCCAAGTTTGCGCCATTGCACTCTAGCCTGGGCAAGAAGAGTGAAACTCTGTCTCAAATAAATAAATAAAACCAAAAAGATAAATACACTCACATGTTCATCACAGCACTATTCACAGTAGCAAAAACATGGAATCAACCTAAATGCTCACCAACAGTGGACTGGTTAAAGAAAATGTGGTACATATGGCTGGGCGTGGTGGCTCACGCCTGTAATCCCAGCACTTTGAGAGGCGGAGGTGAGCAGATCACCTGAGGTCAGGAGTTCAAGACCAGCCTGGCAAACATGGTGAAACCCCATCTTTACTAAAAATACAAAAATTAGCTGGGCGTGGTGGCATGCACCTGTAATCCCAGCTACTCAGGAGGCTGAGGCAAGAGAATCACTTGAACCAGGGAGGTGGAGGTTGCAGTGAGCTGAGATGGCATTATTGCACTCCAGCCTGGGAGAGAGTGAGACTGTCTCCAAAAAAAAAAGTGGTACATATACACCATGGAATACTACGCAGCCATACAAAACAAATGAAATTATGTCCTTTGCAGCAACGTGTATGGAGCTGGAGGTCATTATCCTAATTAAATTAATGCAGAAACAGAAAACCAAATACCGCATGTTCTCACTTGTAAGTGGAAGCTAAACTTTGAGTACATATGGACTCAAAGAAGGGAACAGTAGACAGTGAGGCCTACTTGAGAGTGGCGGGTGGGAGGAGGGTGAGGATAAAAATATTACCTATCTGGTACTACGCTTATTACATGGGTGATTAAATAATCTATACATCAAACCCCTGTGACACACAAACCCATACATGCATCCCCTGAACCTAAAATAAAAGTTGGAAAGAAAAAAAAAACATTAAGCTAAAGTAGTCAGAAGCAGAAGTAGCCAATAAACTTATAGCTGTACAAGTAGGGATTTGTCTCTAAGGTAAATAAACAAACAAAAAAAGGAGGCAATTTTACAACTGCAACAAACCAAATAATTTTTTTTTTTTTTTGAGAAGGAGTCTCACTGTATTGCCCAGGCTGGAGTGCAGTGGCACGATCTCAGCTCACTGCAACCTCCTCCTCCCAGGTTCAAGCAATTCTGCCTCAGCCTCCTGAGTAGTTGGGATTATAGGCACCCACCACTATGCCTGGCTAATTTTTATGTTTTTAGTAGAGACGGGGTTTCATCATGTTTGCCAGGCTGGTCTCGAACTCTTGGCCTCAAGTGATCCGCCTGCCTCAGTCTCCCAAAGTGCTGGAATTACAGATGTGAGCCACTGTGCCTGGCCCCAAATAATTTTTAAATTTTGCTTCTGCATTTTCCCAATAAATACTTGCCTCTGACAGTTTGTCATTGAAAAAAAAAAAAAAAGAAATACCTCTATTTCATACCATCCTCCCACATTTATGGTTCAAAAATCAAAAGTACCATAATTTATTCATTTTGGTTGTTTTCAGTTTTTCCAACTTAAAAAAATGCTGGCCAGGCGCTGTGGCTCACACCTGTAATCCCAGCACTTTGGGAGGCCGAGGCGGGTGGATCACAAGATCAAGAGATCAAGACCATCCTGGCCAACATGGTGAAACCCCGTCTCTACTAAAAATACAAAAATTAGCTGGGCGTGGTGGTATGCACCAGTAGTCCCAGCTACTAGGGAGGCTGAGGCAGAAGAATTGCTTTAACCTGGGAGGCACAGGTTGCAGTGAGCTGAGATCGCGCCACCGCATTCCAGCCTGGCGTCTGGCGACAGAACAAGACTCTGTCTCAAAAAGAAAAGAAAAGAAAAAGAAAATAGTCTAAGTACATACTGTACATTTTCTACCCCGAAGCTGGAATTAGCTATTTATTTTTTCAGAGATACCTTGATTCCTTTCAGTGGAATGTCATACTTAGAGACCACAGTCTGGGCACTGTAGGTGCTCACTATTTGCTAAAGTAGCAGCCCCCAGCCTTTTTGGCACCATGGACTGGTTTTTGTGGAAGACAGTTTTTCCACAGACGGGGTGAGGGGGATGGTTTCAGGATGATTCAAGCACCTTACATTGATTGTGCACTTTATTTCTGTTATTTTTACATTGTAATATGTAATGAAATAATTATACAACTCACTATAATGTAGAATCAGTAGGAGCCCTGAGCTTGTTTTTCTGCAACTAGATGGTCCCATCTGGGGATGATGGGAGATAGCGACACCCAAAGTGTGTTGCTTATGTCCAGTCTACTCCATAATCTTGTTTTGGTTGCTGTCACTGCAGAAAACTCTACTTCAAAAAGGTAGGATGTTGGAAATGGAAGGAAGCAGGCTTTTCAGTGCTTTTGTAGCAATCTAAGGATATTCCACCTTGATTTTAATCCAGAACATATGGAGATTTGAAGTCCCAAACATACTTTTTTTTTTTTGAGACAGTCTCGCTTGTGTCACCAGGCTGCAGTGCAATGGTGTGATCCCGGCAACCTCCACCTCCCAGGTTCAAGCAGTTCTCTGCCTCAGCCTCCCAAGTAGCTGGGACCACAGGCACATGCCACCACGCCTGGCTACTTTTTTGTATTTTCAATAGAGATGGGGTTTCACCGTGTTAGCCAGGATGGTTTCTATCTCCTGACCTTGTGATCCGCCTGCCTTGGACTCCCAAAGTGCTGGGATTACAGGAATGAGCCACCACGCCCGGCCTCCATCATTTGCCATCTCAAGCAGGTGATCCTCTTCTAGCATGGACAATGTCAAGTCACCTGGCTTATTCACAAATGGGTCATGGATCCATTCCTTCCCAGTTCAGGGGTCTTTTGTGGTTGGGAAGTAATGCTCAAACTCTTTTGAACGCTGAGATAGCTGATCGTGCACCATCTGGGAGAAAGAAGACCTTGGCTCAGTCTCTTTCTTTCAAAATCTCTGCTAATGCTTGAAACATGTCAAAAATCCCAATGTTCACTCGTCGCCTCCATAATTCCAGTCTGGCTTTGAATGTAGCCACTTTATCTGCCAACTTGAACACAGTGGTCATTCTCCCCTGAAGTGACAGATTGAGTTCGTTGAACAGGTTGGATATATCACACAAGTAAGTTTTGCAACCCATTCTGTGTCACTGAAGTATGTGTCACTGTTGGAAAAAGAGTGATGACTGTTTTTCCAAAAGAAACCTCTTATGGCCAGGAGCGGTGGCACACGTCTGTAATCCCAGCACTTTGGGAGGCCAAGGCAGGTGGATCATCTGAGGTCAGGAGTTCAAGACCAGCCTGACCAACAAGGTGAAACCCCATCTCTACTAAAATTAGCCGGGTGTGGTGGCAGGCGCTTGTAATCCCAGCTGCTACCAGGAGGCTGAGACAGGAGAATCACTTGAACCTGGGAGGCGGAGGTTGCAGTGAGCCCAGATTGTGCCACTTTACTCCAGCCTGGGCAACAAAGAGCAAAACTCCATCTCAAAAAAAAAAAAAAAAGAAAAAAAAGAAAAAAGAAATCTCTTGTAACTCAAAAACCGTAGCCAGTGATCTACCTTTAGAAAGCCATCTCACATCTGTGTATAAGAGAAGACATATCCTGTATGCTCTGTGTCCATTTTCTCACAGAGCTGCACAAACAGGTGCGAGTTAAGGGCATGTACTTTAATGTGGCTGATAATTTTAATCACATCCTGCAAAATGTTGTTAAGTTCAGGTGACATTTTTTTGGCTAGCCAGCATTTCTCTATGGATAAAAAAGCATGGTTGCCTTGTTGTCAACTTCGGTAGACTCGTCAACCTGGATTGCATACCACAGTGACTCATTAATCCTAACAACTGTACCTCAATATCCTCTGCTATTTCATCAATTTGTCCAGTAATGGTGCTAGCCAAAAGAGGAACACATGCCACCTTTTGAACTGCAGCCTCTCCCAAAACTTCTCGACAAATGTCCTTAGCTGCAGGAAAGATCAACTCTTTACCAATAGTAAAGGGCTTCTTAGTTTTAGCAATGGGGTTAGCCACTAAGAATAATGCTCTCCGGCGGGCGCGGTGGCTCACGCCTGTAATCCCAGCACTTTGGGAGGCTGAGGCAGGTGGATCACGAGGTCAAGAGATCAAGACCATCCCAGGCCGGGCGCGGTGGCTCACACCTGTAATCCCAGCACTTTGGGAGGCCGAGGCGGGCGGTTCACGAGGTCAAGAGATCGAGACCATCCTGGTCAACATGGTGAAACCCCTTCTCTACTAAAAATACAAAAATTAGCTGGGCATGGTGGCACGTGCCTGTAGTCCCAGCTACTCGGGAGGCTGAGGCAGGAGAATTGCTGGAACCCGGGAGGCGGAGGTTGCGGTGAGCCGAGATCGCGCCATTGCACTCCAGCCTGGGTAACAAGAGCGAAACTCCGTCTCAAAAAAACAAAAAACAAAAAACAACAACAACAACAAAAGACCATCCCGGCCAACATGGTGAAACCCCGTCTCTACTAAAAAATACGAAAAATAGCCGGGCATGGTGGCACGTGCCTGTGGTCCCAGCTACTCAGGAGGCTGAGGCGGAAGAATAGCTTGAACCCAGGAGGCGGAGGTTGCAGTGAGCCGAGATTGCGCCACTGCACTCCAGCCTGGTGATAGAGCAAGACTCCGTCTCAAAAAAAAAAAGAATAATGCTCTCCGTGCAGACACATTTGATGAACTGGTGGCCTTCCATAATTGCTTCTGTTCTTCTTGTTCACATTTTTTTCTTTTAAAAACTCCAAAGGCTTGTCTTTCGATGCAGAGTGCTTGATCTTCAAGTGGTGAAGCAGTTTTGAAGTCTTCATGGCTTTATTGGATAGCCAGTCGCCACAAAGCAGGCTTGGAGAATGTAAATCACGTGTTGCATGAACCCGTAATTTAAGTAGGACTCTTGGTATTTTCTTTTAATTGTAGCTTGCTTTTTGTGGCAGTCTGAGTCTTCTGCTCTCTCATCATTGGGTCTTTCCCCCTTTTCAATGAAGCTCTCTGGTGACATTTGGTTTTATTGCTCATTTTGGCTAGAGTTAGCTTGTGGGCTCACCAAAATTGTGACCAAGGTGAGTGTGCAGTGTGGGAAAGAGACGCAGATGGAAGCAGTAAATAAAATAATGGGCGGGGCTGAGCGCTGCGGCTCATGCCTGTAATCCCAGCACTTTGGGAGGCTAAGGCTTAGGTCAGGAGTTCGAGACCAGCCTGGACAACATGGTGAAACCCCATCTCTACTAAACACACAAAAATAACTAGCCGGGCATGGTGGCCCATGCCTGTAATCCCAGCTACTTGAGAGGCTGAGGCAGGAAAATCGCTTGAATCCAGGAGGTGGAGGTTGCAGTGAGCCGAGATCACGCCATTGCACTCCAGCCTGGGCGACAGTGGGATTCTGTCTCAAAATAAATAAATAAAATAATGGACGGGCCATGTGTGGACTAAAATAAGTGCCAGATGCTGACCTAAAGCCCGCCACCAGATGCAGCTTATCACTTGCCAGTCATTGATAGGCTTTTGATATGAGTCTGCAAGCAACTGATTTTTTATGGTCTCCGTGCAGTCCAACCTCTCTGCTAATGTTAATCTGTTTTTGCAGCTGCTCCCCAGTGCTAACATCATCACCTCAGGTCCACCCCAGATCATCAGGCATTAGATTCTCATAAGGAGCACACAACCTAGATCCCTGCCATATGCAGTCCGCAATGGGGTTCACGCTCCTGTGAGAGTCTAATGCCACCGTTGATCTGACAGGAGGCGGAGCTCAGGCGGTAATGCAAGTGATGGGGAGCCTGCTGCCCGCCGCTGACCTCCTGCTGTGAAGCCCAGTTCCTAACACGCCACAGACTGGTGCCAGTCCATGGCCTGGGAGTTGGGGACCTCTGCACTAAAGGATTGGTCATTGTTTTTAGACCTGAAAACAGTAGACAGAGCTAGAAAATTCATTTAGTTTATTTGTTTTCAGATCAGCTAAATCAAAAATTCATAAGGAGAGCCCAGGCACAGTGGCTCATGCCTGTAATCCCAGTAGTCTGGAAGGCCGAATTGGGAGGATTGCTTGAGGCCAGGAGTTCAAAACCAGCCTGGTCAATATAGCGAGAGCTTATCTCTTAAAAAAAAAAAAAATTCATACTGAAACATCCAATACAAACACAGGATTATGCGTTTTTTGCTTAACCTCTTTCGTCTTTCATTTGTATTTTTCTCCCACACCGGAAGTCCTGGTTCTCTGCAACACCAACACAACTCGCTTGCTTTATCCCATATTATACATCCGGCAGTCTCAGAATAGTACCAAAGCTACCACTAACAATATGAGACTGAAAATAGGCAGCCCTTTTAAAAAATCAGAGTAAAAAATTCTGAAAATGGAAGTGGAAAGGAGCTCCTTAGGAAGGGTCTATGCTGACCCCATGTGACAGTGTGGCTGTTTGCATTACTGCTGCAATTTTGAAGATTACTACATATTCTGTCAGTCAGGATTTTGTTCTTCAGTGTGGTACACTCTTAAAATCATGGTTCTTGCTGTCTGAGAGTTAGCAATGTATAAAGCAGTGAGATACACCAGTGTATACAGGAATGATTGTTCGGTTGGTAACCCAAGTATGCTGGTCAGCCCCAAGCTTCAGTTTCCTTCTCTTCTACATGAGGATAAAGAAAGGAAGGAGGGCGGCCGGGCGCAGTGGCTCACGCCTGTAATCACAGCACTTTGGGAGGCCGAAGCGGGTGGATCACAAGGTCAAGAGATCAAGACCATCCTGGCCAACATGGTGAAACCCCCGTCTCTACTAAAAAATGCAAAAATTAGCTGGGCGTGGTGGCGTGTGCCTGTAGTCCCAGCTACTAGGGAAGCTGAGGCAGGAGAATTGCTTGAACCCAGGAGGTGGAGATTGCAGTGAGCCTAGGTTGCGCCCCTGCACTCCAGCCTGGCGCCTGGCAACAGAGCAAGACTCTGTCTTGAAAAACAAAAAAGGAAGGAGGAATTTGCAAGAGGGAATCTTGGACAAGTTGAGTCATCTTTCTGAATTCCTGAATTACCTTCCAGGAATAGATAAGGAATAGATAAAATTCCTTATCTATTAAGAGAGGGTACAGGGATTGGACTGTGTTGTAGTGACAGCAGCTTTCTTTCTGTTCTCCAAATGTACCTGCTTCGGGGACCTTGCACTTACGGTTGGTTCTCTGTGGATTGAACACTCCTGCTCCAGCTCTTCCGATGCCTGGTTCCTTGTCATCATTCATGTCCCAGCTTTAATATCTATCACCTCCCTAGGAAGGGCCTCCCTGACCACATCATTGAAAATATCCATCCCCCATTACTTTATCATATCAGTCTATTTCATTTCTTTGTGGAACTATTTATTTATTTATTTATTTATTTGAAACAGAGTTTTGCTCTTGTTGTCCAGGCTGGAGTGCAATAGTGCAATCTCAGCTCACCGCAACCTCTGCCTCCCGGGTTCAAGAGATCCTCCTGACTCAACCTCCGGAGTAGCTGGGATTATAGGCATGCACCACCACACTTGGCTAATTTTTGTATTTTTATTAGAGACGGGGTTTCTCCAAGTTGGTCAGGCTGGTCTTGAACTCCCGACCTCAGGTGATCTGCCCACCTTGGCCTCCCAAAGTGCTGGGATTATAGGCACGAGCCACTGCACCCGGCTGTGGAACTATTACCTATCTAATTGGCTTGTTTATATCTAGATCCCCTCTCTCCAGAATATAAACTCAGTAAAAGTAGGGTTCTTGACTTTCTTGTTCATTGATGTGTCCCTAGGAACTAAAACAGGACCTGACACCTAATAGTTGCTGAATAACAATGCCTGTTGAATAATGAATGCCTGATAAATGACTAGATGAGCTAGATAATCTCCAAAATCCCTTTCAGCTTTAGGCCCAAGGTTATACACTCATTATAGTGAGCAGAGGATCACTGGCATGACTGTACCATGCTACAGATCTGGAAACCGAGGCCATGAGTGACTGGCCAAAGGCTTCACAAACAGGGAAGTGGTGTGGTCCAGTAGCACTGTATGGGAAGTCAAAAGCAGGAGATTTGGGTTTGGATCCTCACACCATCCTTCTCTGTTGACCTTCCTTCCAAGGGTTGTGTGAACTGGACGGCCACGGCCACTTCACCCCTCCAAAGACTCAGGTGTTCCACTGGAAGGAAAAGACATGCTAATAACTCTGCCCCTGAGTCACTGTGAGATCATGTAGTCTGAACTGCACTAAGCACTTTGCAGAGTGTTTTGCTCTTCCTTTAGCTCCAGTTTGTTTCCAGGGTGGAGAGTGGAGGTGAGGAAGGAAGCCCAGGACTGGGGCTGTGGAGGAGGGGAGACTCAGCGGGTTGCCGTTTGTTTACTCACCTGTCTCTCTGCCCCTAGCCTAGCTGTGCTCCCTGCTCAGGTCTAGAGGTAAGGGAAGTCTTGCTCAGCCAATGAGCTGCCGTCCCTCTCTTAAAGGCACCGAGCGTCTGGCAGGAAAACTAGCCTGGCAACCCGGAGAGCTCCCGGGCCAGAGCCAGGAGGCAGCTGTGCGATCTGGATGTACTTAAACCTTCCATGGCCACATCGTGACCCCAGGCCCTGGTCACTCCATGCTTTGGAGGGTGCTTTTGTCAGAGAGGCCTCCCTTCTCTTACCCAGAGCTGGCCTTCCAAAAGGCTCCCACACCTAGCTGCCCTGGCATACTCCCAGGGAGGAAAAACAGCGTGGCCTTGGCAGCTGCCCCAAGGAAGGAGCCCACAGGTGACAGGGAGAAGCCATTGCCATTCCCTGTCCTGGACCCCTTCAGCAACCCTGGTGAGTGCTGACACTGCGTTTCTTGAACCTCAGAACAGTAGGGTGTGGTGGGAGGATCCTTCTCCCTAGGGGCAGAAGGCTTGGGTGCTGGTTCCAACCCTGCTGTGTGACCCTGAGTGAGTCACTCCAGCTCTCTGAACCTCACATTCTCCATCTGGGAAAATGGGGAGCTCAAATTCCACTCTCAGCTTGCCTCTTTTATTGTTTTCCCTTGTCACACCCCTTGTTCTGAAAGATTTAAGTCTGCCAAGCTGCACCTGTTACATAATAATTTGTTAATTGGTTTTCCCCCGCTATGTTAATTGTGGCCCCGTAGTAGCCAATCAGTGTTTTCTGGTCAGCAGAAACAAACTACCAAGCTGATGCAAGTTTAGCCAAAAGCAATGTGAGGTTTTATTCTGTCTGGGATATCTTATCTAGAGTCAATATTTGATTTTCATTTGACCTTTTAAAATATGAGAAATAGAGCACTTGTAAGTCATTTCCAGGGAATGGGGTCCCCAGGTGGGGAGCTGCTAAATCTACTTTGCATGGGGTTTATAAGGACTCCAGCAAAATCCTGCCTTCACATCCAAGCCAAGCTTTGGTCTCTGCAATGCTGCCTCACACACAGGGTTCATTCCTGAAAGTGAAAGGTTTGGACTTGAAAACTTCCTATGTGAGGAGACTCCTCCCAGGAGTCCCCACAGTGGCTTCTCCCCAACACTAGCTGGCTGAGGCTAGGGAAGCCTGGTTGGGGGAGCTGAGGTCACCCTCAGCCCTCTGTTAGGGTGTGGCCAGGAGGGTGATGGGAACAGGTATGAATACAGGGCCTGGAGGCCAGGAGTGTACGGTAAATGCCGCTTGTGCTGAAAACCAGGAGATAGCCCTGCAGTTCTAGTTCTGCATGGAGTAGCTCTGTGACCTCAGGCAAATTGTTTACCTCTTTGAACTCAGTTTTCCCAGCTGCAAAATGGGGATTGTCATCTGGGCAATGCTTGCCTACCAGGATTATTCTTAGAATCAAATAAAATAGTCTAATAGTCTATTCCATGGAAGCTTAGGTTGCACAGATTTTAAGATAAATTCAAAGATTTAAAAATACATTTTGGAATTGATGAGGTAAGGTAATGAATGTTTTGTAAAATGTGGCCTCTTTGGCAATTATTTTCTCTGATCATTGTGTGATAGTAACTAATGTGATAAAAGAATTACTGATTATGATGGAATCGTGGCTGCTTGTTCAAATCCTTTTACCTTACCTTACAAAAATACCATTCACTGGGACTTTTTGAAATGTAGAATCATGTAAACAAAAAGAAGGGGGAAACAGCTCACTGAGTCATGGTATTTTCTAATGACTCCTAGGGTGGAAACGCAGTCCTGGAATGTGGCCCTGTTGGGAGCAGTAGTTACAATAGGCATTTTGGAATCAGAGGATTTGGGGTTCAAATATATACTCTAAGACCTACCGATGACCCTGGGTGGAAGTCACTTTTCTTTTCAAAGCTCTTTCTATGCAGTCATTTGAGCTTCAGCCACCCTGTTCTTTCCTTTCCTGCAGCTTCCTGCTGAGGAAATAAATCTCAGGATGTTGGTTTCAAGGGCTGTGGCAGCACCCTCCCTCCAAGTGAAGCCTGTGGCAGAAGGAGTGGAGTGAAAGTGAAAGCCAAAACAGTTTCTAGAAATAGGGAACTTAGGCAGGTATTTGAGCAAAAATGTGGGTGAGCGTTGTGCTATATGCATGTGTGCACATGCACAGGAGCTAATTAAACTAAAGTTGAAGATTTTTAGGCTCCTGAAGGGTCATATCAGCCAGACCCCTGCTCTGGGGCAAGCCTCTCTTTTGTTGTTTTTGTTTTTTTTTAAACCAACACTGAAACTTTGCAGCTGAACACCAGGGAAGGCTTCTAAACATTTTCTTTGGTAACCAGCCTTGGCATCTCAAAATCCTCCCAGGAGTGAATGCAGGGTGTGTGTGAGTATTTTCTGAGTGCCTCGAGTATCTGAGTTAGAGTTCCACTCATCTGTTCCAGGGGGCCTGACTGAACCATGAGGAGCTCTACTGAGATTTCAGCATCTGGGTGTCCGATTCTGACCCCATTTTTGCTATATGAGAGAAAATACATTGCCCAGCTGAGAATGTTCTCTCTTTCTCTGCTACACACACACCCCTGTGGGTTAGAAATAGCCTTTTGTTTTCTTTTTTCTTTTTAAGAGTCAGGGTTTCACTCTGTCACCCAGGCTGGAGTGCAGTGGCGCCTTCTTAGCTCACTGCAGTCTCAAAATCCTGAGCTCAAGGATTCCTCCACCTCAGCCTCCCTAGTAGCTGGGACTACAGGTGTAGGCCACCATGCCCAGCTAACTTAAATTTTTTTTTTTTTTTTTTTTTTTTGTAGAAATGGGGTCTCACTGTTGGCCAGGTTGATCCCAAACTCCTCTTGTCAAATAAACCTCTTGTCTCAGCCTCCTGAGTTGCTGGGATTACAGGCATGAGCCACCTCAGCAGCAGAAAGAGCCGCCTTTACAGGTCTCTGCATCTAGCTAGTGTCTTACTTGGGTTTCTGAAGATCTTTAAAGCCGTAGAATATCAGAGACAGAAATGTGGGTGGTACCATATCTTTTCTTTTTCTTTCTTTCCTTTTTTGTTCATTCATTTGTTTGAGATGGGGTCTTGTTATTTTGCCCAGGCTGGAGTACAGTGGCTATTCATAGACATGATCCCACTCCTGATCAGCATGGAGTTTTGACCTGCTCCATTTCCAACCTGGGCCAGTTCACCCCTCCTTAAGCAACCTGGTGGTCCCCAACTCCAGAGAGGTCACCACATTGATGCCAAACTTAGCGCACAGATCCCTGATTAGCATAGTGCACTATAGCCCGGAACTCTTGGACCCAAGTGATCTTCCTGCTTCAGGCTCCTGAGTAGCTGGGGCTAGAGGCACAGGCCACTGTGCCCAGCTAGGTCATCTAGGGCAGTAATAGCAAATAGGCTCCACTTCATTTGCCAATTCCAGTCAACAAGTAGAGTGTTGAAAAGGCTCGGAAGCCACCTATGGGCATGGAATGATCAGACTCTGAGATCTCTCAACAATGTCTGTTGTGGGCATGACATGGGGGAATGGCAGTATCTATATTAGAAATGTGCTGTCCTTGAGCCAGCCAATCTCTTCATTACACAGATATGAAAGATGGTCTGGGAAGGGGTGATGACTTGCCCAAAGTCATGTGGCAAGGCAAGGCAGAGGTAGATACAGAGGCAGGGTCTCTCTTGACCTTGAAACCACGATTGTTCACACTGTATTAGCTCAGAGAAGGATACTGAGGCTGGGAAGGGAAATGACTGAAGCGAGACTAGGACCTAGGAATCCGGAGAACCCTGGCTGGGGTGGGGGCTGAGAAATTCAGTTCTGTGCCCCCAGCCTGAGCCCTGCCAGCCGGCCTATTGGCATCTGCTCCACTTCTCAGAGTCCCTTTGCTCCTGTCCCAGTTTACTGTCTCATTTTTCTCAGGCTCAGAGAGTGCACATCGAAGCAGAGGGGCCTCTGGGGATCCTAGGCCCTACATACCCTCTTTTGGCAGCCTTCAGCAAGCTCCCAGCTCCCTCTCTTCTAGAAGAGAAGTCCTAGGACAAGCATTTTTAACCTTATTGATGTTATAGATCCCTTGACAACCTGTGAAACCTATGGTCTCCTTCTCAGGGTATTTTTAAATACATGAAATACATAGGATGACAAAGGAAATCTGTCATCCTGAAATACAACTATCAAAAGAAATTGCTATAGTAATATGTGCTGCTGTATTCGTACATTAAAAATGAGGCCTAGTGGCAGATATAACTATGGTAGCAGGTGAGGTGGCTCACACCTGTAATCCCAGCACTTTGGGAGGCCGAGACTGGTGGATCACATGAGGCTAGGAGTTCGAGAGCAGCCTGGCCAACATGGTGAAACTCCATCTCTACTAAAAATACAAAAATTAGCCAAGTGTGGTGGCACTTGCCTGTAATCCCAGCTACATGGGAGGCTGAGGCACGACAATCACTTGAGCCCAGGAGGTAGAGGTTGCAGTGAGCCAAGATCGTGCCACTGTACTCCAGCCTGGGTGACAAAGTAAGACTCTATCTCAAATATGTATGTATATATATATATATATATATATATATATATAAAATGTTAAAGTAATACCATAAATGGTATTTTTGAAAGATATAACTATACTTTCAATAACTATAATGTGATATTAAAATATCCATGTTTTTTTTGGTGTCACAGGAACTGCCAATACTACTGTGGGTCATTGCCTACATTTATAGCAAAACAAAACTCTGACTAGAGTAGATTGGGGAAAATAAAGATAGTGGTTTGCAATGGTCCATAACTAAAAAACAGAGGCTAGGTGTGGTGGCTCACACCTGTAATTCCAACACTTTGGGAGGCCAAGGTAGGAGGATCACTTGAGCCTGGGAGTTTGAGACAAGCTGAGCAACATAGGGAAACTCTATCTCTAAAAATTTTTAAATTAGCCAGGTGTAGTGGCACATGTCTGCAGTCCTAGCTGCTTGGCAAGCTGAGGTGGGAGGATTGCTTGAGCCCAGGAGGTTGAGACTGCAGTGAGCTGAGATCTCACCACTGAACTCCAGCCTGGGCAACAGAGAGAGACCATGTCTTGAAGAAAAAAAAAGAAAAGGAATGAGAGGGGAAAAAAAAAAATTTTTTTTTCCTTCCAAGTTCAGAGACACCCTGAATTCTATTTGTGGACCCAGGCCGATAACCTCTGTTCTAGGAGGTTCGTGCAGGAGTCTACTAGGCCAGTGGTTTGCAAACTGTAGGCCTGTGAGCTATGGAACCCTGGAGATTCTGGAAGTGTCATGGAGGCTGTCAGACAGTGAATGAGTTGGGGTAGCAAGCAGGTAAACTGTCTAATCAGATAGCCTCTGAGTCTGCATCCATAATCTCTGTTTCAGCTTGAGAAGGTTCTTTTCGATTTGAGTTCATTTCAGTGATCCATATGATTCTGTTGTCTTAAGAAAAGCCGGCAGGGGTGGGGTGCTGGTGGGGCACGGTGGGGTGCTGGTGGGGCAGGGGGGGCACGGTGGTTCACACTTGTAATCCTAGCTGTTTGGGAAGCTGAGGTGAGAGGATCACTTGAGCCCAGAGGTTGGAGACTAGCCTGGGCAACATAGTAAGACCTCGTCTCTAAATATATATTTTTTAATTAGCCTGGTGTGGTGGTGTGTGTCCCAGCAACTCCGGAGGCTGAGTTGGGAAGATCCCTTGAGCCCAGGAGGTCAAGGCTGCAGTGAGCTATGATAGCTCCATTATACTCCAGCCTGGGTGACAGAGCAAGTCATCTCTCAAAAAAAAAAAAAAAAAAAAAAAAAAGTGTGTGTGGTTCCTCTGTTTCTGAATGTTTAAAACCTTCATTTGGCCCCATCTATAGCTTCATATGACATAAAGCAAAGCCAAAGCTGAAAGAAGTGAAGGGGTCCTACGTTACCATTTGGTGGCAGGTGTGGGGGTGCAGGGGAGGCCAGGGAGAGGAGCTGGGAAGCAGCTGGGTACAGGTGAACTTCCCTGTACCTCTTCCTGCCAGTCACTGCAGGGAAGCACCTTTGTGTGGCTGATTACTAGGCCAAGAGTTAGGAAACTGGAATTCAGCGTCCTGGTTCTGCTGACAAAGTTTCTCCTTTGCAGAGTTTCTCATCTGCATAACAGAGATAATAATGCACAAGTGTGAGAGAACCAATCCAGAGAAAGCTGTAAGGAACACAAAGCTGTGGTTAAAGGGATTGTGATGTATTTGTCTCCGTGGCCTAGCACCCTTTTCTCCCTGTTCCCTGAGTCCTTTCTCTCCATACCGACAAACCAGATCTTCCGTGTATCCTATGACAGTATCATCCCAGGCACCCAGCACAGTGACACAGTCAGATTTATGGTTGAACCCCCACTCACTCAGTCTACCACCTTACGTCCTAAAGATCTCCTCTTTACTATCTCCATTATATAAATGCTATGCCATTATCTTTGGCCTGCCTTTCTCTAACAGCCCCCAGTTTCTCTCTGGGCTTCAGGCTGCCTTCTCTGAAGCCAAAACACGTTCTGACCACAAGTTCTGACCATGTCTTTCTTCTCCTGTAAAGCCCTTGGTGACTCTTCACTGCATGCAAGGCCAAGTCTAGCCCCTGCAGAGTATGGCACTCCAGACTTGCGTGATCGGCCTTCAGCCTCCCCACCCTCTCCCTTTTTCCAGCATCCCGATCTCTTCCTGCAGGGAGGCTGCTAGACTCCTTTTGCTGTCTTCCCTCCCTGCCTTCTTAATTACCCAGACAATAGTGCAATGCCAGGTAGCTATGAGAAGAGGTGATTCAGGAGACGGAATATGGCTCTCCCCAGGCTGGTGTGGTGGGCACGGGGAGGCTGAATGCACAGAGGACTCAGGAGTTCTGTTGATAGGTTAGAGGACAGGTGTGACCCTGCCCTCATTCTGGGCAAGATAGGGATTATTTTCAGAGACCAGCCGGTAGCACGTGGAGAGGTCACCTGCATAGTCAGGAAGAGTCTACCATTTTTACACTTACAGGAAGCAGATCACCAGGAACAGGATACAGCCAGGCAGCAGAGAATCCCTGATTCTTAGAATGTTAGAGGTCAAAGGGACCTAATGGATCTTCCCTAGGTTTTTGTTTTTCTTTTTGAGACAGAGTCTCACTCTGTCATCCATCCTGGAGTGCCGTGGCGTGAACTTAGCCCACTGCAACCTTTGCCTCCCAGGTTCAAGCGATTCTCCTGCCTCAGCCTCCTGAGTAGCTGAGACTACAGGTGCGTACCACCATGCCCAGCTAATTTTTGTATTTTTAGTAGGGACGGGGTTTCACCATATTGGCTAGGCTGGTCTCAAACTCCTGACCTCAGGTGAGACACCCAGCCCAGCCTCTTTTGTAGGTTTTAACTCTTCTCTGTTTCAGGCAAAAAGGTAAAGTCCAGAGAAGGGAAATGACTTGGCCAAGGTCATACAGTGAGTTGTGGTAGAGCCTGAACTAAAGCCAACATCTGATTTTCTTCCCAATCTTCATGTTCTGGGCGCTGGACTCTCGCCAGGAGACTCAGTAACTGGCCCAGGACTGATTTACTAACAATGGATTAATGTGTCACTGCTGGGCATTGCAAGTGCCAGCTCTATCAGAGGTTGTCAATGCCTCACCCCTAAAGTTTTCAGCTGGGGAACAGTGATAGGTTACAAGTGTGCTGAGATAGAGAGCCCTTGGGCCATAAGTGGCCAGGCGGAGACTGGGCAGCCAGAGCTCACAGTCCTGCTGGAATAGTCACCTTCAGGCCTCAAACAGCCTCATAAGTTTAGCCCCACAGGTATCCAAGTATTATCGTGGGCTGGGATGGGAAAGTTGGGAAGCACTGTGTTAATCCTAAAGCATGAGTTATTTTAGGGGTGGTACAGGCAAAGGTGGGGAAAGGGAGAGTTTGAAGATACAGGTTCTAGTTCTGGCTGTGATATATTCTAGGGGGAAAAATAATGAGAAAAAATAAGAGGTACCATTTATTGTATCTCATTTAATCTTTCAAACAGTTATATAAAAGTAGGTGCTATTGGGCTGGGCACAGTAGCTCACGCCTGTAATTCTAGCACTCTGGGAGGCCCAGGTGGATGGATCACAAGGTCAGGAGTTCAAGATCAGCCTGGCCAACATGGTGAAACCATGTTTCTACTAAAAAAATACAAAAATTAGCCGGGCATGGTGGTGTGCGCCTGTAATCGCAGCTCCTCGGGAGGCTGAGGCAAAAGAATTGCTTGAACTGGGGAGGCAGAGGTTGCAGTGAGCCGAGACTGCGCTACTGCACTCCAGCAAGACTCCCTCTCGAAAAAAAATCTTAAAAAGGTAGGTGCTATTATCAACTCCATTATAAAGATGAGGAAACTGAGTCAGGGAAATTAAGAGACTTAGCCAAGATCCCACAACCAGGAAGTAGTGTGCTAGAATTGAAACCCAAGTCTGTCTTTATTTGGATTCTGTGTTCTTTTTTTTTTTTTTTTTTTTTTTTT
>PVKV010024799.1:0-30697 GCA_004027835.1 Alouatta palliata | reverse complement strand
ACTGTTGGTGGGAGTGTAAATTAGTTCAACCATTGTGGAAGACAGTGTGGCGATTCCTCAAGGACCTAGAAATAGAAATTCCATTTGACCCAGCAATCCCATTACTGGGTATATATCCAAAGGATTATAAATCATTCTACTATAAGGACACATGCACACGAATGTTCATTGCAGCACAGTTTACAATAGCAAAGACATGAATCAAATTTTTGATAAGTGTAAACTCTGTGGATGCCTTTTTACAAATTTTATTTCTATGACTCTCCTTTGCCTATCACCTATTTTTCTCTCCCCGTAAATAAAGCACTGTGCACCTCATACACCATACAATTATTTATATATTCAATTGCAGACACAGCTTGGTGAAGATGATTTAAGTCTCATCCCAATTAAATGGGACTTGAGGCACGATGATTTGTGTTTGTAGCCAATCTTTGATGTCCAAATTCCAAGTAATAGTAAACCTATTTCTATAATGTTGTCTCCAGCAAGCAATGTGTGTTGTGTAAATGGTGCTTCATCCAAGAAATATAATGTGGATGTAGACAAGACTGTATCGTCAGTCCATTATTTTCCTACAATTCACTATGTTCTCCATTTTGAGATAATTAAGACATTCATCATTTTTATTCTGTAATTTTGGTTTGTATTAGATGAAATGTCATCATTTCTCAGAATATCTTGATTTCCTTACTTTGCCAAGTGACAGGTTTACTTTCAGTATCCTCCAGATGTGCTCTCTTAAAATGGATAAATAAAAATTTCCTGCTGTTCTTCCCTGAGACTTCTTCATTTTGGTAAGCTCCTGAAACTGGCAAGTCAGGAAACAAAACTCTCTCCTCTCCAAGCAAAGAATGGTTGTGTTGTGGAGCAAATCTGCAGACACAGATTATAATCCCAGCCCCACTTAAGGCTTGCTGAGTCACGTTTCTAAGTCATTAAACTGCAATGTAGCTTCATTTATTAAGTGGATTACTTCCTGACCTCAGTGTGTCCTCTAAAATGAACCTGAAGCACTTTGTGCTTTGTAAGAATCTCATAATATGTTTGCAATAAAGCAGCACAGTGCAAAAGAACTCTGTTAAAATTGTGTTAGCAGAGGTAAGTAATCAAATTTCATAAGTGGAGGAATAGAAATGTACTAAAAAAATGATGTTGACTAATACTAAACTTCAGTGTTTGAAAACAATGTGATAAAGGTAACAAAAAAGCCTTACTCAGATTTTATTCATACTTTTAAGTAAAATTACTTGAATATACTTAAACTTTATCTATATATCTAGTTTCATACAAGCATTCATTTGCATGATTGGAAGGGATTTCTGCAACTATTTAATCCAACTGCTGTCTCCATCTCACTCTCATTGGATATTTGTATTTTTTATATTACCCTTGATAAAAGATTATTTAGCTGCAACTGAAGTATCACTAATGATACAAACTTCATTATCTGCATATCCCTAGCTGCTTGAAAATTCCTCCAGATTTTGCTTTCTTATAAATTCTACTCGTTGATATTTGTTTTGCCCTCTGAGGAAACAGGAAAAAATATCGAAACAACTGTATTCTATACACTTATGCCTTTTACATTTGAAAATAATTATTATAGTACCAAATGTTTTAGTTCTCAGAAGATTTTCCTTTTGCTGTGGCATTCTGTGGCATTGTTCTTCTCCCTTTGGCACTCACTGCTAAACACGATCCACTTTGTATGTGTCTTTCTAAAGGACTTGGGTCACATTAGTGTGAACTCCAGGGACTTGAGGAATGGCCCAAGCAGTCAGGACCTGATCAGTATATTCTCCATTACATTATGAACTAACAGAACTTCACCTGCCAAGACACAGGGCTAAAGAGTCATCCTTCTTTTTTCTCTTTCAGATAGATCCTCTCAAAGGATGGGTGCCTTCATTCACTCAAGAAATACCTTGTGAGTATATGCAATTATCAGACATTTTTCTATGTGTTAGAGATCTGCAGTGGACAAGAGAGAGTTGACACCTGCTGTCATGGAGTTCACAGTCCAAAAGAGGAAAAAGAAAAAAAAAGTTACAATTTGGGACTCCCTAAGTAAAAAGTCAGGTGCAAAAATGGACAGTAATTCATAAAGTGGGGGATATAAATTAGATTAGGTAGTTCATGAAGTTGTCTTTGGGGAGAGGCCGTTTCAGGTCAGTTTTGAAGGGAGAGGAGTAGGAAGTCAGCCATCACGTAATTAAAGTGGCCTCCTGTCACTCTGCAAGTCCTCCGCTCCAGTGTATGGTATAGCTTTGCTCCTCTAGGGTGGCTGTCCTCAATGGCTGCCAGCTCCTCTGGACCACATGAAAGGGCTGCAGTCCATGCTACCAAGACTCCAGCTGGACTCCTCCACCAGGTGCAAAGAGCTTTCTTTACAGTCTGCATTAATTTCCTAGGGCTGCCTTAACAAACTAAAACAAACTCAGATGGCTTAAAACAACAAAAAAGTGTTGTCTTTTAGTTGTGAGGCCTAGAAATCCAAAGTCAAGGTTTCAGTAGGGCTGAGCTTCCTCTGAAGTCTCTGGGCAAATCCTCCTTTGACTATTCTGGTTTCTGGTGGTTGCCCACGATCCTTGGTGCTCTCTGATTAGTAGATGGCTCACTTCTATCTCTGCCTCTCTAGGCACATGGCCTTCTTCTAGGTTCTGTGGCCAAATTCAACAACAGGAGTCATTGAATCAAGATCCACCTTAATCTAGTATGGCCTCATCTTAACTTTATTATATCTGCAAAGACACTATTTCCAGAATAGGTCATGGTCACAGATACAGGGGTCAGGATTTAAATGTATCTTTTTCAGGAATGTAATTTAATCTACAACACCACCAATGTTCTCACATACATTGAAGAGCTTTGTGCTGACGGCAGACGGGACTCCTTTTTTCAGCAAACTTCTCTTTAACGATCAGGGAAAATTCTCTTCTTATTATGTCTAGCTTTTTTGGAGGAAGCTTCCTTAAAACAAGCAAACAAAAGTCTTGCTTGGGCCCCTAGTGACAGAACTGTTTCTTAATAAAAAAAAATTTTAACCATAATTCTCTCACTCTCAGAGAGAAAACTGCCCTGGGAACCAGAGCAGATAAATGGTAGAGTGAAACACTGAACCGGGGGCTCAACTGGATATTGAAATAAGAGAGGAAGAAGGGAAATTTATTTCTTCAATCTATCCTTACATTTTTAGAAGACTTTAAAATATTATATGAATATATATGTACAAGTATGTACATATGATGATGTATGTGGTTGTGTGTGTTTTTGAAATTTGTGGTAGATGTAAGTTTTATGATTATTGGAAAAATAAATTGTGGAGTGGAGCAGCAATAAATCAAAAGATTCAATCCCAGTCCTATTTGTATTTTTGTTTATTAGGAAGATTTTCTACCACTACGGCATCATCAATCATAAGATGCATATTTTAGTTGTATTTTAACATCTTCAAGATCATAGTGTATCTTACAAATGAAAGTGTTTTCCAGTCCTTGTTGGTTGAGGGGGATGTTAGCCTGGGCTATCATTGCCTTTAAGTGCATGAATGTGGAAATAGATGTGCATATTTTCATAGCCACTTCAGTTGAGTTATGTGCATTATTGATATCACACATGCTGATTTTAATTACCATTGCTAATGTCTCCAAAAAGATTACACTGTACTTTAGCTTTGCAATTAAAATTTATTGCATGTGAAGAAAAGGGAAAACAGAACTGTGAAAAATAAACCCATGTCTAAAGAATGCTAAAAGGTTCCTTTCAATAAGTATGAAACAAAATTTTTATATAATAAGCAAGCCTTGCATTGTAGTTTAACTGGTAACATTTTTTCTCAGTAGCACATAAAATAATGGTTCATCTTCAATAAATGGCATCTTAGAGTCAAGGAAATTCAGTAATTTATTCCCTCAAGTACAATGAAACATAAGCTCTTCAAAATGCAGGCTTTCATAACTTCCCAACTTCTAGACTAATAGCTAAGAAAAAAGAATCTCTTTGGTAGTGAGTAAATGGCATCAGAAGACTGAGGGAAAAATGACTATACCTGATAAAAATCTAAAAATTCAGAATCCCGTTAATCTTAAGAATCCTATTAAGATTAAGATACCACCCTGGTCCAAACCATCATCATTTCTCACTGGAGCAATTGTGACAGCCTCAAAAACGGCCTCTCTGCAAACTCTCCAGTGGCTTCCTATTTCATTCAGAAGAAAATCTGAATATCTTAACAGTACCTGCAAGGCTCCACCTTATTGAACTGGCCCTGCCTAGCTGGCTGACCTCATCTCCATCTCCCCTCCTCTTTCATGGTGGTTCAGCCACAGTGACCTCTGTTTCTTTTTTTGACTTTTCTTCAAGCACTCAGTTACTGCCTTCATACTAGCTCTTCTCTCACCTTGCAATATTCTCCTTCCAGGCCTTTCAGTGACTTGCTGCTTCTTGTCATTCAGCTCAGAGGGGACAAGCTCAGAGAGTATTTAATTTGTTCACTTCTTAGTTGTCTGTATTCCTTTCCCATAAAATGTAACTGCATCAGAGGTGGGGACAGCAGGGGCTTGTCTGCCTTTCCACTGCTATGGCCTAACACTATACTGCTACTATTTGTTGAATGACTAAATAAATCGAGTGTAACTGGACAGTTTAATATAAAGGAAAAATGCTTTAATGGGCTAGGATGCTCTATAAAAGCCAGTCTGTTTACATAAAAATCAAAAAGCATTTCAGAAGAAATTGGAAGCACAGGAGATAACAAATGGAAAATTGTAAAGAAATGGAAGCAGAGTGATGGAATCTAGCCATGATGGGAGTGACTTAGCCACAGAGTAGGACTGGTTATGTTGATGATATGTAACAAACACTAACATTGGAGAAGAGATACAGATGGTAGAGCAGCTTGGAAGTCTTGAGATGAGGAGCGCTCATCTGTTACATGCAGAGCCCTCATGGCAGTGAGTCTGCTCCACTCCAGGCTGCCAAACAGCTGAGCTTGGCAGTCTGGGGGCAGGAGGTGGCATTCGCTATATAGAATACAGTAGTACTAATAATACTTATATTTCCAAAGCATTCCTAGCAAAGTCAAAAGCCTGTGAGGATCAGGGCAGGTAACATGAATGAGAGAAGCAGACTGGGTCAGGCAAGCTTGTGCCCCATTTAAAGGGGCCAGCTGCTACTCAGCAGCCATGGCTGCCCTGTGGGTATTCAGGCCAAGCGTGATGAGACATTCTCATTTTCCTAGAAAGGACAGATATCTGAATTTTTATAAAAAAATTTTCTGTATTTCAATATTGGGAACAAAATCAACTTACAAAAAGACACCATGAACCAAACAAAAACAGATCTGTAGTCTAAATCTAACTCACAGGTCACTAGTTTGCAACTCCTACTTTATAATTTTGAAAAATTCTATTTCAGTATTTTTTTTTTAAATACCCAAGGACCTTAAAAAAATAAGTACAAAGTTTAAAATTTTGATTATGGAATGAGCACAGTCTTATTTTAGAAGTAGAATTTGAGAGTACAGAAAAGAAAAACAATTTGGAAACCAAATGTTAGTGTTCCTGTGCCAGATAACATTCTGATGTATGCTTTTTTATAATTAAAATTAATCATCACTAATAAAATGCACATATATATACTTACACACTCACAAATATTTTTACATATATAGGCACATCATGTTTTATTGTACTTCATTTGTTGCACTTCATAGATATTATAATTTTTACGACTCAAAGGTTTATGGCAACCTTGCAATGGGCAAGTCTACCAGCACCATTTTCCAACAGAATGTGCTCACTATGTGTCTGTGGTACGCTTAGGGAATTCTTGGACTATTTCAGTCTTTTCATTACTACATCTGTTATGGTGATTTATG
The DNA here is from genome assembly GCA_004027835.1 of Alouatta palliata. Classification (NCBI taxonomy): domain Eukaryota; kingdom Metazoa; phylum Chordata; class Mammalia; order Primates; family Atelidae; genus Alouatta; species Alouatta palliata. The sequence goes on along the minus strand of PVKV010024799.1, from coordinate 24,816 downwards.
GTCAGTGATCTTTGACGTTACTCTGGTAATTATTTTGGGGCACCACAAACTATGTCCATATAAAATTGCAAACTTGATCGATAAATGTTGTATGTGTTCTGACTTCTCCATTGACCCTTGGGCCTTCCTATTCCCTGAGACACAACAATATTGAAATGAGGCCAATTAATAACCCTACCATAAACTCCAAGTGTTCAAGAGAAAGGAAGAATCATAGGTCTTGCACTGTAAGTCAAAAGCTAGAGATGAGTAAGCTTAGTGAGCAAGGTATGTCGAAAGCTGAGATAGGCAAAAGCTAGATCTCTTGTGCCATACAGCCAAGTTGTAAATACAAAGGAAAAATCCTTGAAGGAAATTAAAAGTGTTATTTCAGTGAACTTATGAATGATAAGAAAGCACAGCAACTTTATTGCTGATATGGAGAAGTTTGAGTGTCTGGATAGAAGATCAAACTGGCCACATTTTCTTAAGCCAAAGCCTAATCTAGAGCAAGGATCCAACTCTCTTCAATTCTGTGAAGGCTGAGAGAGGTGAAGAAGCTGCAGAAGAAAAATTGGAAGCTAGTAGAGGTTGGCTCATGAACATTAATAAAAGAAGCCATCTCTATAACATAAAAGTACCCAGTGAAATAGCAAGAGGTAATGTGGAAACTGCAGCCAAGTTATCAGAAGAACTAGTAAAGATCCTTGATGAAGGTGGCTACACTAAAAACCAGACTTTTAATGTAGACAAAACAGCCTTCTATTGGGAGAAGATGCCATGCAGGACTTTTATAACTAGAAAGGAGAAGTCAGTGGTTTGCTTCAAAGCTTCCAAGGACAGATTGTTTGCTTGTCAGGGACTACTGCAGCTGGTGACTTTAAGTTGAAGCCAGTGCACATTTACTATTCTGAATATCCCAGGGCTCTTTAGAATTATGTGATAATTTACTCTGCCTGTGCTCAATAAATGGAACAACAAAGTGTGAGTGACAGCACATTTGTTCATAGAGTGGTTTACTGAATATTTTAAGCATACTGTTGAGACCTGCTGCTGAGAAAAAAAAAGATACCTATCAAAATATTATTGCTAATTAACAAGGCACCTGATCAAACAAGAGCTCTGATGGAGACATACAAGGAGATTAAAGATGTTTCATGCCTTCTAACAGAACATCCATTCTGCAGTCCATGCATTAAGAAGTAATTTTGGCTTGGATGAGCAAAGGAAGTACTTTCTTGAGATAGAATCTTCTCTGGGTGAAGATGCCAAGAACATTGTTAAAATGATGAAAAAGGCAAGAGAATATTACATAACCTTTGTTGAAAAAGCAGAGTTTGAGAGGATTGATTCCATTTCGAAAGAAGTTCTAATGTGGGTAAAATGCTATCAAACATCATCACAAGTTACAAAGAAATCTTTCCTGAAAGGAAGAGTCAACAGATGTAGCAAACTTCATTGTTGTCTTGTTTTAAGAAATTGCTACAGCTACCCCAACTTTCAGTAACCACTGCACTGATCAGTCAGTAGCAATCAACGTCAAGACAAGACCTTCCACCAGCAAAAAGTCTATGACTTTCTGAAGGCACAGACGATTTTTAGCAATTTTTACCAAAGTATTTTTCAATTAAGATATTTACATTGTTGTTTTAGACATAATAAATTGCACACTTAATAGGCTGTAGCATAGTATAAACATAACTTAGATGCACTGGGAAACCAAAATGTTTTCATGATTTGCTTTATTGTAATATTTGCTTTATTGCTATGGCCTGGCACTCAACTAACATCTCTGAAGTAGGCCTGTGCATAGATAGCTAGATAGTTTTATGTCCTGTTTTCTCTCTTATCATTAGATTATAATATTAAAATGTTTCCTTGTTAAATTTCTTGTGAATATTATGTTAAAAGCTGCAAAATATTCCATTTTAATCATGTATGATCATTTATTTAAAGTTTTCTTTATTTTGGATGTTGACATTGCTTTCATTTTTACTAGGACAACTTAATGAACATCTTTATGCCCAAACATTTGTTTGTATTTCACATTATTTCATTAGACGTGATTGCCAGAAGTAGAATTATTAAGTGAAATGTTGATGAATGAAACCAAATTAAATCAAAATATTTCGTCACAAAATCTACTTTCAAGAGCAGTTTTGGAAATACTTAACATATTCCTTTCCATCATTAAAAACATAAGGAGACATAAGACTTTGCTATTTGCTACAAATTTATTTAATTACCATTAAGAGGGATTGTATTTTATGTGGTGATTAGCTACCACATATGTTGAAGCCAGCCTAATGTTTGTGTTTTGTAGGTCAATCTCTTTTTTTCCCCCTTGGCTGGGTGATTATTAACCTTTTTTATCCTTGAAATTAAAATTGCTATAAGGCATCTATTTTTAAATTAATTTTCCATGGAACACAATGAAAGTTTTCATTGTCTGTACACAGGCTTCCATCCAGTTCAGCAAAGATTTCCTTATTTACTATTTCCATTTCTCATATTTGGTCCTTAGTGATTTCCGTGATTTGTAAGTTGGCTTCCCATTCTCAATTTTTTCTCTTATTTTATTTTCTCTATTAATTTGGTTGTTAACATCATTTAATGCAGTTTTCCACCTTTAATGTTTTGTTTTTGATTGCCACCAATGCTGACTTTAAATTTGTTGCTGCATTTGGGGGATTTTCATATTATTTTCTCATTGTATTCAGTTCCTTTTTCACATTTGTTTTCATCTTAAGTCTTTTGCTTCCTGTGAATTCCTTCTTTCTGTAAGAGGCCCTGCTTTCTCACATACCCCTGAATGCATCAAACATATTTTCCAAAAGCTCCAAGAACATTTGGCCTGTGCCTCTGTCCTATTAGTATAGATAATTGTGTCAAAATACTGGGACAAAAGACAGAACACATGGGCTCTTCACCACAAGGCCATGTTTCTGCTTACAATTCACATTCCACTTCCAACTTTTAGTGGAAGTGTGTCAGTTTCTGTGTCATGTCACGTTCTCTGAGAAGCAGATGCCAATGTGGAGTTAGGGATATGAGAGATTTATTGTAAGTTTTGTCCATGAAAGATAAGGAGGAGAGGGGACAAGAGTAGCAACAACCTTCACAGGGCAATTCGGGTCTGAATGCTGTGAAAGGAAAGAGTGACGGGAGGAGAATTGGGCAGAAAGAGGTTCAGACTGTGGTGCCAAGTCTGAGAGCATTTTGGCTAGCCACTGGACAGTTTCTCTAGAGCAGAAACTACCCATTAGAGGAGTCTTACATTGGGTAGAAATTGGCAGGTCTCGGTCCCTCTACTGTGCATGTCATCGGCTGGGGGTTACCTGGGGACAGGAGGTGAGAGAGAGGGACCTCTGCAGGGTACCCTGAAGGCACTGCAGCAGGAGAGGAACTTGCAGCAGTCTCTCTTGAAGGAAGATCCAAGGAAATGCCACCATAGCTGTGACAGAGGGTAACTAGAGAATAAACACCTTTCCATCTAAACATTTCAGTTTCTGATCCTAACATGCCCTAGTTACTAAAGACGTTTTTCTAGTCTCTTCTGGAGGTGACATTTCTTCCCACATAAAACAGCAAGCGTGAGCAATGGCCAGTAGGTTTGACAAGACTCAGCAGTCTTCATGACATGTTGATAGTCCATTATCTTCCCTGAGCTCTACGTATTTGAAAAAGCATGTCTGTTCTATAATACTATTCTATCACTTGACCTAGGTCACTGGCTTCCGATAATTCTCGAATCTTTTCTACAGTGTCTTTTTGCATAATCTGCCAGCTCCCTGTTTTAATTTTCTCTGCTTCCAGGGCTTATGTCAACTTGCAACAGAGAAATTACTGCTGGTGATGTCCTTCTTTTGTGCCATCTTCATCTGAAGAGTTTAATGATTTTGAATCACATCAACTTACTCCAATGTACTGCCCTCCACGACATTCCACTACATTTAAAATTAACACCCCACTTCTCACCATGGTGTACAAGGTTCTATGTGATCTGCCTTCTGACCTCGTCTTCTTTTGCTGATTCTCCTTGCTCATCGTAATCTAAACTCCTTCGCTTTCTTATAGTTTCTTGACTACCTGAAACTCTATCTGAGCTCTGGATTCTTACTTCTGCTTATATCAGTTTTCCTCCAGAGCCTTGCACCATGAGACTTTTGCTCTCAAGTATCAATGCCTCAGAAGCCTTCCTTGACCTCACTACTTAGAATACAACCTCCGTCGTCGACCACCTCCGCTGTCTATTTTCCTAGCATGCTTCCTGGTCATCCTGTACGCTGCTCTGATCATGCTGTCATCAGGTTTGCCCTGCATTTTGTTGCTACTTTGTGTCAGCTTTTTGTAGGCTTGGCACAGAGATTCAGGATACTCATGTACAAGTTAGACCAAATGAGGCCTAATCCATGGTAGAGCAAGGTGGGAGACGAGACCTCAAGACTTCTAAGAAATTTGAGTTAACCAGTCTGAGCTTCACCACCACCTGGATCTGATTCATTACCCTGGTGTTTCATTGTCTGAAATTATATTATTTACATGTTATCTTATTTAATATCTGTCTTCCCCATCAAGAAAGGAAGTGCCAGGATGTCAAGAGCTGGGGTTTGTGGCATAAATTACTATATGCCTGATCCTCCAACAGTAACTGGCACATGGAAGGAATATCAATAAATATGTGTTCAGTAACTGAATGAGTAAATAATGAAGGAAAGTCTTTCTCTGAAGGAAGTATATTTTGCATTCACAGCACAGCTTCTCAGACCTCAGCTATGTGTATGGTAATCACAATAACTTTGAAAGAGAAGACTTAGGGAAAATATTACAGAAGATCTTGTGAGGAATATCAGAACACACATTGTTTAATGAGGAATATCATCAACATTATCTCCTATTAGGAAATGCAGATTGGGCATTGTGACGTGTAACCAATTCAGCTAGTGTCTCTGCAGCCAAGGCTGGTGATCCTCCCAGAGCTGTGTATTTTCATTTCTCTTCTGGGCCTCCCTATGGCCTCCAACCATGCTAGCTTGTCCTTCCTTTCCACTTTCACTATCTGACCTCCAAAGGAATAATGTTTGCCTCCCCTGTCGGGCTCTGCTTTATTTTCTGTGTCCTGACAAAAATTGTCAATTGAGCTGCAGGTCACATTATAATACAGCATATATTTTGCCACCTTGTACACATTTGAATTTTTAAACACATTTGAATTTTTAGAACAACTTTCAGGGGACTTGTTTTTTAGTTTCATACTGCGGAATTTTCCAAAACCAACGGAATCGATATGAAATCTATGTTGGACTAATTTTTTCTCAGCACCACCACTTCTAAATGCGTACCTCTCTCATTTGCATTGAAATACCAGCAACTCCAGTCATTTATTTCTTAGATATTTCCCTCAAACATGATGATCTTCTTGGAGAAGATGAACCATTTCTTCTCATCATGTTAGAATATTTTAAGCCTGAATGGAAACATGTGGTTCAGCTCTAACTGCTTTGGTGATGATATCTGGTAGACATATATGGTTTATTTTTTTTGGATTTCCACATTCAGAGACTATTTAAGACAAAACAGAAACGAAAAACCAACACAAACAATATGTGAATTAGGAAACCAGTGATGATTGTCTTTTCTCTTTAAAAGCTCCTTCACTGTAGGAAAATACGACTTAAGGAGCACACTTAAAAGTCTGTAGCAGCGCGTGTCACATGTCGCTTATTTTAGAGGCAGAAGCCTGGAGTGTGGAGCCCTCTTCATGGACTGAAGTGTCCAGGTTACTTTTTCTATGAGTGTGTAACATTCTGCCAACCAAGGAAATTCAGTAGTGTAACATTTGCTGTAATCAGAGTCTGGCTTCAGGGAAATTGAAAACATGATTTGCAATTTTAGTCTGATACCAAGGCTCTTCAGTTTTAGCAGAAACAAAATGAGCTTTATTATTCAGTACCTGCTCTGACTTAATAACCTCCTTTTGTCTCCATTTTTTGCTCTCTAATAAATTACCTCTGCTTAATCTTGCAGATTTTTATGCAAGCAGGATTGGGGCAGAAAAAATAAGTCATTTGTGTTAAGCAATGATGGGTTGTTCTTATTAATTGATTAAGCTGCCCTGAGTTGTTTTGGAAATCATAAGAGGGTGAATGTTGTGAACTATTACATCGCTATTTAATAGATGCCATGCAGTATTTTTTACTTCATAAATTTGCGTAAAAATGCAGTAATATTTGTTTCACGGATGAGGAAAAAGAGCAAAAGGTCTTTCATAAATTATGAGAATGAGGGGGAGCGATGTGGTTTCCAGGGATAACAATGCCTTTTTCCACATCATTCCCTGCAATAGTGCAAAGCATCTCAGGTCATCAGCAATAGTGGAAGATGCCTGGTGCTTCATGCTCCAAAGCCTGCTGCTACTGTCTTTCTAATTAGTATCTAGTAAGTTATGGAGAGAGCTGATAGACAGGCTCTTGGGTGACAATACGCTTTATCACTCATGCATATAATAATTGTGTTCATTAGCATTACCTAGTTTTTAAAACAGGTTAAAAGTCATGCACTCTCTATTTGGCCAAACTTGAAATTCTTTTAGAACCATGTGTTCTCTCCTACAGTCAAAAATATTTCAACTAACATTTTAATGGCTATTGTAAGTAAACCTGTATTGGTGCCTTTTAATGAAGACATATTTGGAGACATTAGATTTGGTCACATGGTCAGATATTCAAGCTCTTCCTTGTTCTGGAATTATATGTGACTGTGGACAATTTAGTTCCTCTCTGTTACTAAGTGTGTAAAATGAGGATAACTATGGCTAACAAGAGGGTGGCTGTGTGGATTAAACAACGTAAAACGGATGTAAACTTCTTGCATCCTAGAATTAGTAAATAACGTAAGACAAACATGAGTAAATCAGTAACATTCTTTTCCAATCAGGAGTGGCATGTAGTGTTATATGGCATCTCGGTGCAATGTGTGCCATCACTGAGGGACTCCCACTGGGGGTATGTCAATTTCTCCTAGCCAAGCAGTCGCATTGTTAGAGGCTGGGATGGGAATGTCTCCCTAAGTAACAGGCAGAAAAAAGGCAAATTTAGAAGATGGTGCAATACAGCATAACAGGTATGAGTTGCAGGCAGAGTGAGAGAATAAAAAAGGTTAATACCATACGAGAGTTGTAATGCCCAATGAAGAGCGTAGCAAGGAACAAATTATCTGGAGTGAATGGTATTTGTGTTTGGAGCAGAATTTGCTCAGGCTCCTGAGTTGTTTTCTTCAGCATCATATTCCAGGCCTGTGTTGTCCAAGGAAGCCACATTTTCCAGGCCTGCAGGTCCTTCAGGGTCATTTCCTCTATTTCTGGGACCAGGTTGGGTCCTAACCATGCTATCGTAAGGTTTGATGCATCGTGCTGGAATCCAAAGAGGGCCTGAGCAGGTGTGAACACAAGCATATCTTCTTCCACATGTTAGCAAATAATTTTGACCACATCATACATTACTATTTACATCTTTCCATAAAACTACAGGTTTTATGTTTTGAGAGGTTTTAGCAAAGTGCTTTTCTATAGCTTATTGAAATTTGTTATCTAAATTTAAGAAATTAAGGGTAAATAAGGCTTATGCTAGTAGTGTTGCAGGGTCCTTACTCATATTCCACCTTTTTTGTTTTCTGAGCATATTTTTAAGGGTGGAGTAAACTACTTTTTAGGCAAAACTACAGGACTACGAGATAAGAACTGAAATAGTTTGTCAGAAGGAAGGACATGTTCTATATGGCCTGAATAATCAGAGATGCTAGCTGAAGATCTAGAGATAGGAGCAAGACTGCTTCTAATTGGTTTTTACTCAAAGGAATTCTTATGACATCAGGGTCATAACCCAGCAACAGATTGCATCATCTGCAGCCTAACTAGCTGGATATAGGGAGATAGTGTTTCAGTCCTGATATGTGGACAAAAAACCCATTCTAGGCAGTGCAGTGCTGGGGCCATCTGTCCTATTAATCCTGTTGGGGAAGGTTTAGTAGGAAAAACAAACAATTGGACTGAATATTTTGGGTCTATGCAGTCTAGTTGCCTCTGAGAAATAGCTTGCTCTTTTCTCTCAATTTCCTTTTTTGCTGCAGGGGTTAAATACCTGGGAGCATCTAGGGCTGTATTCCCCTTTAGGATAGAAAACAGGTTTTGCAACTTATCAGTAGTCATGTCCAAGGTGAGGTAAAGCCAGTTAATATCACCCAGTAATTTTTGATCATTATTTAAGGTATGTAGTTTCTAGTATTTAATTTAAACTTCTGTGGCCTTACTAATCAGGAAGTTAGTAAGTATCCAAGATATTTCCAAGGAGAGGACTTTATATACTATTTCAGGTGCTATGATTAAACCTCTTAACTGTGTATTTCTTTAGACAGAGGCATATAAACTTAAAAGTACTGGCTCCGTTTGGGCTGCTAATAAAATATCTCCATAAAATGAATAATCTTGCAATTAGGAAATACTTTTTACTGGAGAGTAAAGCCTGTTTTAAGTGATACTGACACATTGTAGGACTGTTTAACATTCTTTGAGGAAGTACTTTCCAATGAAATCGACAAGCTGGCTTTTCATTATTGATAGCTGGTATTGTAAATGCAAATTTTTCTCTGTCCTGTTCTGCAAGGGGAATAGTATAAAAGCAGTTTTATAGTATTTTAAGTCAATAATGACTGTAGGCCGATTTTGAGGAATTGCTGTCGGGGAAGGGAGCCCCTGTTGAAGAGGCCCTATAGGTTGCAGATTAGCATTAATAGCCCATAAGTCACGCAAGTCTCCATTTGCCAGATTTTTTTGGAATGACGAAAATGGGCAAATTCCATGTGTTGTTAGATGGTTCTATATGGCCATCTTTTAATTGCTCCTCACCTAATTCATGGGCTCATTGTAATTTCTCTACCTTTAAAGGCTACTGTTCTGCCCAAATAGGATTTTGAGAGAGCCACTGTTATTATAAGTAGGGGAGGAATAACAGTGGCCATTATTAGAAAGAGGCTATATGGTAGTTGTTTGCTGTGACCTCAATTAATCTTTCTGTAAATAGGCTATTGGCTCCATTTTCTCTAAATGCTTTTTCTTATCTCTTCATAAGTGTCATGAGAAATGGGTTTATACACCTGATTGCCTTGTTGATCTTGCATTACCCGGCAGGCCAAGAGCTCCCCTTCTGATGCTGCTTGCCTAAGACAGGGTCCCATAGCTGGAGTGTCTCCCTTGTCATTTCTTCAATTTATTGGGGAAGGGGCTCAGGGGAAACTTCTGTTTCCTCTGTGGCACTTTTACCCAGTAATTGCAGGGCTGAAGGAGAAGGTGGAGGCAGTAAGGAGGTGATGGTTCCTCCTCCCTTCTCTTTTTAGGCTCTTCTGTGTAGAGCGGCACCATAGCAGCCCTAACTAAGGCCCATAACATTAAAGATGTTACTGGGGACCCATTGCCCTTGTGCATGATGTTGTTTAAGATTTCTCTCCACTTGTTCCCAGAACTCTATGTCTAGCATACCTTCTTCCAGGAAACATGGATTATGGGAAACAACAGTTTGCTTTAGGCCCCTTAATTGAGCTTGCAAAACCAAGGCTCTGCTAGCTTTAAGAAGCTGTTTCAATACTTTTATATACTGTTTCTGTTGTGCTGTTAACTCTTGTCCCATGATGAAACCCTAGCTTGAACAATTCCCTCAAACTTGAAATCCCAAGCGAGCACCCATGACTTACTGACTTACTGACTGCGCAGTCTCCTCACCTTCATTTTTGAGGATTCTTTCGTGATTTGTTGCTGTGTTCCACACACAGGTCCACCAGCTCCTGAGTCTGTCCTGCAGACTCTGGCCGAGCAACAGATGAATGGAGTATGCAGACACAGGCTTGTCTGTCAGCGTGGCTGGGAAATTCCTGCCAGAGTCAGTAGCAGCCCCAATAAGCTGGCAATACTCGCATTTATTTAGCACAGATTTAATGACAAAGGCCTAGAGCAAACACCATTTGTGGGTGATTAACATTGTCGACTCCCCAAGTAGGGAGCAGTCCTCTGCAGGGATGATCAGAGGTTGGTTTCTGGAGAAATAAGTAAACAAACTTATCTAGTACATTCGTTTGCATTCCCTTGATATCTGCCCTTTGCCATTAGCTCAAGGTAAGAAGATTAGGCTGCCTTCAGCCATAACCATTTCCCAAAGCTTTTGCAAGACCTCCTGGCCTTCCAAGAAGGTTTGTGTCTTTCCTATGATTTTTCCCACCACCCTGATCAATCTCCTACAGGCTCAGTGTCTAAGATTTAGAAGTAATTAGTAAATGAATTCACTCATCAATGTTTACTGGGGACTTAATATGTACCAGTCATTGTTCTAGACCTGTGCTATCTAATATTGTAGCCACTAACCACATGCAGCTACTGAGCACTTAAAATGTGTCTAGTCCAAATTGAAGTGTACTGTCAGAATAAAATATATGTGGCTTTTAACAATTTGAAATAAAGGAAGTAAAATATTATGTTAATACTTATTTACTGACTAGATGTTTAAATAATATTTTGGATATATTATGGCAAATTAATGTTATGAAAATTAATTTCATATGTATTTTTTAATGTGTTTACTGAAACATTCAAAATTACATAAGTAGCTCACATTTGTGATGCATACACATTACATTTCCTGTGGACAGTGCTGGTCTAGATGCTGAAGAAAAAGCAAACAAGAAAATGACATTGCTGTTGTAGAGCTTAGATGCCAAGGACTGGGGATACATAATACAACATAAATGAATAAGTACAGCCAGTATTCATTATTTCCAGGTTCTGTGCTTGCAAATACATCTACTTGCTAAAGTATATTTGTAACTTCCAAAATTAACAATTACAATGCTTTCATGGTCATTCACACATAGATACAGGATGGCAAAAAATTTGAGTCACTCTTTACACGTATTCTCAGCTGAAGTTAGTCATGGCTATGCTTTGCATTCTTGTTTTAATCCTCATAATGTAAGTGGGTTTTTTTTGTGTGTTCTACGTGGTGTAACATTTTTCACTTTTTTGTGCTTTCTGTTGATTTTGCTGTTTACACTGGCCCCAACAGTGCTGAAGCGAAGTCTAGTGTTCTCAAGCAAAACAAGGCTGTGATGTGCCTTAAAGAGAGAGAATAAGTACGTGTGATAAGCTGCTTTCTGGTATGAGTTACAGTGCTGTTGGCCAAAAATTCAATGTTAATGAATCAACAATATGTATTAAATCACATCTTTCAACAGAAACACACATAAAACAAGGTTATATATTGATCAGTTGACCACAATTTTGTGTCCAGAGACTCACAGGAACCTCACCCTATGTTTCTCTTAGGAGCAATGGTTAAATGTTTGCTAATGCAGTTTTCACAGAAACTTTATAGAACATAAGTACCATGATTAATGATAATCGATTTTATATAATATAATCCCAGGTACTGATAAGTGCTATTAAGTAGAGTATGGGGATAAAAACGGATAGATGTGGCTGAGCATGGTGGCTCACACCTGTAATCCCAGCACTTTGGGAGGCTGAGGCAGGTGGATCACTTTCACCCCAGGATTTGGAGACCAGCCTGAGCAACATGGTGTAACCAAGTGTCTACAAAAAAAATACAACAAATTAGCCAGGCGTGGTGGTGTGTACCTGTGGTCTCAGCTACTTAGGAAGCTTAGGTGGGAGGATTGCTTGAGCCCAGGAGGCAGAGGTTGCAGTGAGCCAAGATCACGCATCTGCACTCCAGACTGGGTAACAGAGTGAGACAAAGAAAGAGAGAGAGAGAGAGAGAGAGAGAGAGAGAGAGAGAGAGAGAGAGAGAGAGAGAGAGAAAGAAAAGGAAAGAAAGAAAGAGAGATGGATGTGATAATTTAGAAATAACAGTGTACTAATTTAGACACTAAATTAGAAAGGACAGTGTGGAAGTCTCACAGAGGTTGTGAAATTTTAGAAAATGAACTTGGGGTCAGCTGGTGGCTGGATCATTCATGCCTGTAAGTCATCTGATGCCTTGGCTTTGCTTAAGCTATTTGTTCTCCCTATAATGTTCTTGTCCTCAGAACAATTCCCCCTTCCTTGCTTTTCCTATTGTCTTTAAAGAAAAATGTCAAAAGCAAAATTAATTGACAGATTATTTTTTAAAATAAAGGAGTGAAACAGTAGAAAATGAGAAAATAAAGGGTACAACAACAACCATTCCAACTTGGTAAACAAAATTGCTGTAAGAATCCAACAAAAATCTTTATGGGAATTGGAAATCATCAAATAAAATATACTACATTTTGAGAGATTAGAAGTCTTTGGAGGATGTGATCAGAAGGCTTTGGAGGATCATTTTGAGGGGGCAGTAAGCTCATATTTATATTTCAAAGCATCATTCAGGGATCAAGAGAATAAGCTGTCAGGAGAAAAATATAAAAACAGAGACAAGTTAGGTGGTATGAGAATGAAATGATGTAAATAAAGCCCTTAGCCCAGTGCCTGGTACGTAGTAAGTGCTCAGTACCTGTTAATGATTACTGTTATTCCTAATGCTTCTACCTCCTCTCATTTCCATTCTCAACTTGGTTTTCCTTTCCACTGGCCATGTAATGTAGGCCCAGAGTGCTTGCCAGTTCTGTGCGTGCTGTTATCATTAGGTTTATGAGTCTCTAAGATCTGTTCCTGGTTTCTTTCTGACCAAGGAAGTTAGCCTTCAAATCTTTATTCGTGATCCTCTCTTATGAATAAATTCTGAACTAAACCTCATTTGACACTCAAGATGTGGTACATTTTATTTAATGATTTCCAGTTCCCATAATGGTTCTTGTTGGATTCTTAGGGCAACTTTGTTTACCAAGTTGGAGGGGTTGTTGCTATACCCTTTATTTATTACTGTTTTACTCCTTTATTTTAAAGAATAATCTGTCAATTAATTTTGCTTTTGATATTTTTCTTTAAAAGACAATAGGAAAAGCAAGGAAGTGGAAATTGTACTGAGGACAAACAGCGGACACTGGAAGTGTTCTATATTCTGACTATCTTGGTGTAGATCTTTCCATAAACTCGCAGGAGATTCTCTGAGTCCTCAGTGGGGGCTTTCTTTAAATTTTTTTTTTTGTTTATCTAGGAAAGACAAATTGATCAAATCAAATTTACCTTGGAACAAATGGAAGACTCAAAGCTATATTACTTCTGCAGGAGAGCAATGATAATAGTTTCAATGAGAATCCAAAAGTATCTTTTAAAAATTCTCCGTTCCTTCTAGTTTTTAGAATGTTTTAAGCCCTGATGATGTTGTTGAGTCCAAAGCTTATACTCCTTGCTGCAAGAAAGTCAATAAGTTGAGAGACAAGGTGGTGAGGCAAGGAAAATGACTTTATTTCAGAGTGCCAGCAAGCCAAGAAGATATAGGACTAATGCCCTAAATAACCATCTTAAGTTAATAGAATTTTAGGCTCCTTTTATGTTAGGGGAAGGCAGAATAAGGAGAGGGCTAAGGTCAGGAGGTAATTGGTGACTACAGGTATCAGGGCAGCAGGAGGGGTGTGAAGAGGTTGCAAAACTTTTTTGTTTGTGGTCAACGGTTTGTTAGATCCACTTTGTTTCTATAAATCTTTAACATAGCATTGTTACTTGTGGGCATACTTCCTTATCTTTTTGCAGGCTTCTTTTCAAAATAGAAATAATTATTAGTTTAAAATTAAAATATCTAAAATCTTTACATGATTAGTTTGGACTACATATCAGAATAGGCAAAGGCAGTTAGCCTGTGAGGATAGAAGCAATATGAAGTCAGTGATGTCAGAGTTCTCTCACTGTTACAATGAGATGGTTTCATATGCTGACCTCTTTGTATTCCTTTATGGTGAAGCATGCCTAGGATTCAGAGGAAGGGGGAAGGACACAGAGATGCATAAAATATGACTTCTGCTCTCAAGAGACTTTCACATGAGAAGGAAGAGTTAAGACAAATGCTGTATAATGCAAGGTGATATGGGAAGGCAGAAAAAATAATGAAAATATTATTTTATATCTGTTATTAGTACAAGTGTCTATGGAAGAACTCTTCTTTGAGTAGTGAAGTAAATAAAATATTTTACCCTAAAATATATTTTTGATATATTTTGAGATGGTTGCTTAGGGAGCCAGCAAATTGAAGTTATCCTGCAAAGCTGTCATTTGTGGGTGAGATTTGTATCCATGAAGAATCTGCATTGATACAGCCAGGCTTTCTCTGAGAGTTTCCCTTGTCTGGATCTAGGGAGGAGTAAGAGAATCTGATACCTTTAAAGGTCTAAAAGAAATATTTACCATCTATTCTTTCTGAAGGCTGCTACCTGTGAGATTTCATTTACCTTATAAGACCACCTTGCTAGCCAGGCCTTATGTACCTGTTTTGTTACAACCCATCTTTCATTCTTTCTGTAACCTCAAGATGGTATATGAGCTTCTAAACCTTGTTGTGGGATGGGGCAATCACTCTGTGCTTCTCCCCTGTGAGCATATTAATACATTTGTATGCCCTTTCCCCAATTAATGTGCCTTTCATGAGTTGATTTTTCAGTTTACCTTCAGAGAACAAAGGGAGAGATTTTCCCTTGGCCCCTATAGTAGTCATTGCAGATAGGTCTAATTTTGGTATGTGGAGCTATAAACATAAAAGAGAACATGGGCATTATAGGGAGAAGAAGTAGCTTGAGCAAAAGCAAAGCCATCCGGAAATACTGTGACTCCAGGAAGAAACAAATACACCAATAATTAGACTGAAATATAGACTGCTCCTGGGCATCATCTTGAGATTTTCTTACTTTCATTTTCATGACCTTTTTATTAGAAAGGAGGTGATTAATTGCTTGAAGTCTTAAAAAGTAAGCAATATATACATTTTATTCTTCAATGTGGATATCAAAGAATACCAGCTGTCATCTAATTGAAAATACATTTTCTATTTATATAGTTCCTTTACCATTGTGTAAGGGGACTTCACAAAGTTCATGTAAATGTGTATTTTGACAAAACTATGCGTAGATTTCAAATAGTTTTTTCACCAAAATAAACTTGTACTATCTTGTTATAATATGTCTGAGTAGAATCTAGTTTGAGGCACTAACAAGAATAAGACATCAGTTTGAAAAGAGACCCATTGAAAGCAACTTGAATTCTGCTAAAATCGAAGAAAGAACAAACATAAGATTTATGATGAAACTTGGGGAGAAGAATGATGAAATTATTGATACTTTAAAAAAGTTTGTGAAAACCATGACTCAAAGAAAGCAGCAGTTTACAAACAGGTAACTCCTTTTAGGAAGAGATAAGGTGATATCAAAGATGAAGTCCACATTGGCAGATCACCTGCATAATTTGTGAGGGTAAGATTAAGCTTGTTCATGTCCTAGTTGAAGAGGACTGATGGTTAACAGTGTCTAATCCAGCACCATGGACACATCAACTGTTCATCTTACACAATTCTGACTGAAGAGTCAAAGGTGAGAAACATTTCCACTCAATGGGTGCCAAAAGCATTGTCCTTAGATAAGCTGCAGTCAAAAGCAGAGCTTTTCATTGAAATCTTAAAAAAGTGGGATCAAGATCCTGAAACATTTTTTCAAAGAATTGTAACAGGAGACGAACATGGCTTTACCAGTACAATCTTGAAGACAATGCACAATCAAAGCAATGGCTACCAAGAAGTGGAAGTGGTCTCGTCAAAGCTAAAGTGGACCAGCCAAGAGCAAAGATCATGGCATCAGCTTTTTGGTATGCTCAAGGCACTTTGCTTGTTGGCTTTCTTGAGGGCTCCCAAATGAAAACATCTGCTCATTATCAGAATGTTTTGAGAAGGCTATCCAAAGCGTTAGCAGAAACATGCATGGAAAAGCTGTGCCAGAGAATCATTCTCCACCATTGAGGGAAGGTGATCTCTTTCCAGGTCCACAAAGGGGTGTAGTTTTAAGGGCAAGAACTTCCTAGCACCATGCTCCCCTCCTATGTCTCTCCATCCAGGAGATTTAATGGTTTATGTTTAAATTTCGTGGGTGCGGGAAGAAACTAAGAGTCAATCGCTCCAGTGGAAGTTCTAAGGAACTCCTTTCATTGACCAGGGGTCTTAGAGAAGGTAGGGGTCCCTCCCAGGTTAAAAGTCCCCTTCTTCCACACCCCTTTGGACTCCATGTTTGGATCCTTTCCACGAACACTCTTGTGCTTATGGAAGCTGTTTTTCTCTATACTGGATTTTCCCTCTGGAGTCCCCTTCCAGGAACATTCTCTCATGGAAGCCTGTCTTCCCCTCCTAAACTCTATCTCTCTCTACTCCCTTCCACTCAGTGTGGAAGCTGCTTTCCTTTCCTGGATTCCATCTTTCTGGATTCTCTCACCAGTGTGAGAGTTAGCTGTTTCTTTCTCTCTCCTTCTCCTGTTTCTCTCTCTCTAAATAAATAAATCACTTTCTACAAATACTTTTGAGTCCAGCATTTACTGGGCACTGCACCATGGTCCCCTCTCTCATTCTTGAGAGGGCAGGAGACCAAGAACCTGGAGAAACATCCTCTCAGGGGAGCTGAGGGCATCCTGAACCCCTGAACCCCAATATTACACCATGACAATGTCACTGTTTATTCTTCTCATCAAGCAAGAACAATTATGTGAGTTTTGATGGAAATCATTATTAATTCATCTTATAGTCTTGAATTGACTTTTTCTAACTCCCTTCCCACCCTAATCTCAGAAAGCATTTAAGAGGTACCCACTTTTCTTTGTTTAATAATGTAAAAAAGCCTGCATTAAAATGGTAGAACTCCCAGGACCCTCAGCTCTATAGGGTTGGACTAAAAGGCTGGTATCTTTCTTACAAAAGTGTCATAAACTTTATGGAGCTTATGTGGAGAAATAAAGTTTATATTTACATTAATATTTTTTAATTCTACATTTTCTCAATCTTTTTGAAGTCCTTTTGTATTTTGCTTGTTGGAGACAATTTTTTCTCAGTATTTGATCTTTGTGATTTGAAAATAATATTTATGGTATATTTTAGTGAGTAGGAGGTAGGAGTGATTACTATTAAAGCAAAGTTGCAGAAATAGCTACTAAAGTGAAAAACAATAGGAAATTTATTGATTAATTATCTATTTGTTTCTTCAATTTTCTACTTGGCTCATTTGTTTGAGACACATTCTCATTAGTAACATTGTGACATGAAAATCAGATCAACTTGTATTAAATTCTACCTTTGCCATTCACTAGATTTATAACCTTGGACACATATCTCAACCTCTCTGAGCCTCAATTTTTTTACATGTAAATGGGGATGGCAAATATAGAGATTGTGAGTAAAGTAGAATATTCTGAATGTTTCTACTCAGCCGTACAGCAAATACAAGCTTGAAACCATCCAGTGGCCTCTTTTTCAACAGTTGTCTAAATGCTTCATTGCCCCACTATAAAAAGAGATGCTTTATGCTTTAGGAAGACTGGTACAGATGCCCCTAGATATTAAAATAGGACAGGAGAATCTGGCTTCCTAGGGAGTTCTGAAGTGCTCAAGGTGGCATGGTTCTTGATCTCCCTGACCTTCTATCAATTACATTCTCTCAAACTCTGATTTCTTCTTAATACAGACTGACCTCCCTCCAAAAATGGGAGGTACAACATTACCTTACATCAGTCATCTATGATTTTTTAAAAATATAGTTTTCCCATATCAGATTTCTCACTATTGGAGCAGTCAATACCAGCTGCTTCCCTTTCTATGATGTTGTCTATTGTTCTACCTTGGGTAACTTCTCTGCTTACAACAAGCAGGAAGCAGATGTGGTAGCAACAGATCCAGCTCATTATCTGGATAAAAATTTGACTTGGCAGCAGTTCACCTTGGAGTTGCCAAGTCAAATGCAACAAAGTGTATGTAATTTGATTAAATAAAATACGGAGTTTCCTTCTGCTGACCACTCCCCCGTTCCCCTACCTTGTTTAGGAGTAGCTGGGGCTCCAGGCAACCTTGTGGGGGAAGTTTCTGATGATTAGTGCATCCCAGCAGAAGCGTCATTACAGTTTATTCCCCTGCCCTCCAGCTGCCTATTTTTCACTTCACGTTGCTCAGGCATCTCAAGTAAACCTGTCCCAAACTGAGGTCTTGATTTTCTCTTTGAAGCCTGTGATTCCCAGGGGACTCTATCTCAGCAAACATCCATCTGAACATTTGAATCAGAACCTTTGGAGTCATTCTTGATCCCTCTGTCTTTTTTTCCCTAAATATAATCCATCACAAAGTCCAGTCAGTCTACCTTCAAAATCATCTGCCCATTTCTCAAGCACAGCCCTAGTCTAGCCGTTATCATCCCTCATCTGGATACTGAAATCACTCCTGCAGTCTCCGTGTGTCTTCCTGGTCACTTCTCTTCACCTCCAGTCCATTCAACACACCACATTGATAGCGTTCTTTTAAGAATTTAAGACTTACCATGTCCTTCTCCTGCTAAAGCCCTTCAATTACTTCTATTACTGAATTAAATCCAAATTTCTTACCATAACCTGCAAGGTCTGGTACTTACTACTTCCTACCCATCTTTCCAACTTTCCCAGGTTCCTCTCCTTCCACCCTCCCACATCCCTCTCTGTTCCAGCCATTCATGCAGTGTCTCCTTCATTTTCTTGAGCCAGCTGTATTAGTTTGTTCTCACATTGCTAATAATGACATACCCGAGACTGGCTAATTTATGAAGAAAAAGTGGTTTAATGGGCTCACAGTTCCACATAGCTGGCGAGGCCTCACAATCATGGCAGTAGGTGAAGGAGGAGCAAAAGCATGTCTTATATGGCAGCAGACAAGAGGGTATGCAGGGGAACTGCCCTTTATAAAACTGTCAGATCTCACGAGACTTATTCACTATCACAAGAACAGCACAGGAAAAACCTGCCCCCATGATTCAATTACCTCCCACTGGGTCCCTCCCACTTCACATGGGGATTATGAGAGCTACCGTTTGAGATGAGATTTGGGTGGGGACACAGCCAAACCATATCACCTGCTAAGCTCTTCTTTTCCCCAGAGTTCTGGACTGGAAGACTCTCAGACTCCTTCTGTCCTTTCGTATAAATGGCTATTTCTGTCTTTATTTTTTTCTTTTTATTTTGACCAAGTCTTACTCTGTTGCCAGACTGGAGTGTAATGGTGTCATATTGCCTCACTGGTACCTCCGCCTCCCAGGTTCAAGTGATTCCCCTGCCTTGGTCTCCCAAGTAGCTGGGACTATGTGCCACCACGCCCAGCTAATTTTTGTATTTTAGTAGAGACGGAGTTTCACCATGTTGGCCAGGATGGTCTCAATCTCCTGACCTTGTGATCCGCCCACCTCAGCCTCCCAAAATGCTGAGATTACAGGCATGAGCCACCGCGCCTGGCCATAGATGACTATTTCTTATCCTTCAGGTCTCAGGTTAAATACAACCCATCATGACTTAATTTATGGCAACACACATTCCCTATTATTATTTTTCATAGCACCATGTTCCCACCCCTCTTAGTATCTATTTATAGTTGTATATGTTTTGGTAGTTTACTTGTCTAATATCTGTATCCTGTACTAGAGAGTAAGGTCCTTGAGAGTGGATACAGGCCTCCTAGAACAGGACACACATAGGTGCTTTGAGACTTTATTTTGAATCGATGAGTGAAATGGATAACAACATGGAGCAGTGAGTTCTGAATAGACACGGAGCCAGAGGAACGCAAAACCATGATTTTACCACTCAGAAATGTCATGTTGATTTTGTATTTAAATCATTTTGTTTAACTAATAAATTCTGTTAGTTAAAGGAGTTTGTGAGTATTGTTTTAGTTTTCAAAATCTTTTAGGAGCAAAATTACTCCACAGAGCTAGGATAGTGGGGAGGATCATCTGTAACACTAGTAATTGTCTAGAATTACAGTAGGATGATCTCTAGCACTAGGATGTGAGGTACCAAGCCCAACAACTGTCAAGTAAAAATAGGTCTCTGTCCTTTTCAGAACAGCACACTCTAAGCCAAAGTCCTTAACATCTCAGCAATTACTGACTCCTGGGTTCCTTGTGGGTGATTTTAGATTCACAGCTTTAGGGCATCTCAGCACAAAAGCTGGACACATCCAACTTATTTGGGACCTATGCCTTTTTTCTACTGGGCACTTGGGAGATATTTTTGCTTATTTCTGGCAGAGATATCTTCAATTAAAAAAAATTGTAAAAGCTTATTGAGTTTTGGCATGCAATGCTGAATTTACCATCCAGTTAATGAGGAATCTTTTAGTTCTACAGGATACTGTAAATGCTCAGATTCCTGAGCTGAACTGACAGCAAGTAGACACTGGCTGGTCTTGTGCCCAAGGGCAGAGAAAGAGTCTAACACAGTACATTTATTCCATCACCAGTCTATGGCTAATGTCACTCATTTATTAAGAACTATGCAGTAAATCACCTAGGCTGTTTGATGTAGGTGTCCTGTGCAACTTGGGAGATCATTTTCTTAAAAATTTTTAAATTGATATAAAATGGATTTACGTAATTTCAAGGTATGTAATATTTTGATACATTTACATAATATGTTAAGATTAAATCAGGGTAATTGGGATATCCTTCACAATTTTCTTTATGCTAGGAACATTCAAATGATTTTCTTCGGGTTATTTTGAAATATACAATAATTTATTGTTAAATATAATCACCCTACTGATATGGAACACTGTCTCATTTCTTCTGTTTAACTGTATATTTGTGCCCATTAATCAACCTCTCTTCATCCCCAGGAAGATCATTTTCAAAGTGGTTGTGTTGTACTGGAGTGAGCATAGAAAGTCAATACCAAGACAAAAGTATGCCAAATTGCAGGGCCTTTATTGCCGGTGGCCACGGAGGACTCTCGTCTCTCCAACCCATGGGCCTGAAAGGAGGGTGTCAAGACCTTTTATGCCCGTAAACCACCTCGGGGGTGAGGGTGAGGGGCGGGCGTGGGGGTGAGGGGCTTCAGACATTCTGAGGGCCAGTGGATTCTGTAAATCACCTCCTGGGTGGAGATGAGGATGAGGGGCTCCGGACATTCTAAGGGCCAGGGGACTTTGGGCATTCCAATTGTTACTTAAGTGGTTCACAGAAGTCAAGATAAGCGTTAGTTTACGCATTGCCTGGATAGGGTGGAAATTACAGACCTTAGTTACTTATTACAAGTCACAAGGGCCAAGATGGCATGAGTTTGGACTGCTTGCCTGTCACGTCAGGGTTACAGAGAGCAGTTTCAACAGAAAGCCGAGGTACGGTTGAGGTATGCAGTTTTATGGGGCTTTTACCACGTCACAGTTGTAGTCTGAAAGTCATTCTTTCCAAAAAGATACAAATATAACTGCCATTATTGCAAAGCTGAATTTAGGGAAAGATGGGCACAAGCTCAATACACTCAAAGAAGCCAAAGCCAGTGACCACACAAAAAATAAAAGAAGGTATTCTATGGCCATAGGCTACTGAAGGAAAATAGTAGTAAAAAGTGGATTTCAAAAGTATTTTTTTGACTGTGGTTCTAAGTAAGAAATACATGTTTCTTTCTTTTTTCCTTTCCTTTCCCTTCCCTCTTTCTGTTCCTTTCCCTTTCTGTTTTCCTTTCTTTTTCCCTTCCCCTCTCTTCTCATCCCTTCCCTTTCTTTCCCTTTCCTTTTCCTCCCTCCATCTCTTTACTTTCCAAACTAGCCGGTCTCCACCTATTGGGATAATTTCTTGATCTGCTGATGGGTATTGCCTTGCAGTTACACAAACAAAAATAAAGGCACACCTCCAAAATAACTTTGTATTTGAACATACTGGAGAGTACCAGAGTCTCCCTCACAATATGATTGATAATGGTTCTGTACTTAAAGGAAACTTTGATTAAGCACATCAGCTGAGACTTAGAATTTTCTGCAAATAATTAAGAGCCCTGATGCAGGGAATCAATAACCCAGCACTGAATGGTGTGAAACAAGAGAATTGTAGGCCACACACTGAGGATCAATAGAAATTAATTGACATAAAAAGAAGAAAAAATGTATTTCAGCAGAAAAAGTGGCTGAGAGTATAAATGTGCTCCTTAGTCAAGAGTTAATATCAGGATCACATTTTATTCTTTCATTTGTTTATTAAATCAATATTTTTGAAAGCTCTGGACCATGGGTGGAAACAAGACATTCTCTGCCTTTAAGAAGCTTATAATAAAGCATATTATTTGTGGTTTATTATATAATAATAATACAGAACATAATAAATTCACTGGAAAGGAAAACACTGCATATAATTCACATTCTACATTCTGATTTTAGTTGTTTTCAATTAATCATTTTTGTTAGCTGGGTAAGTCCAGAGTTAGGAACACTGCTCCAGGTATTGTACATGAATATTTAGACTACATGGACAGCAAATCATTGTTGTAGTCAAGATCCTGTTAGATAAGAGTGAAGAGATTGAGTAAGTTAAACCTTTAAAATGAAGCTGACTTTAAAAGTTTATTTCTCTTTGGGAATATTATATATTATGCTTGTACATATTAAGCATATCATTTTAAAAGATGACAGTTTTCCTATGAGATTTTTACACAATTGTTGAATTTTACAGTATTCTTATACTGCTCAATTTAGAAATCCATTAGATGTTACCTTTAATTGATTTGGAATTTGATCAATGCCTGCTTATCCCCAAATAATTATAAACTCCTTAAAGAGAGGATTTTATTCTCATTTTTAACTTGTTTTCCATATTTCTTTCTTTCTTTTTTTTTTTTTTTTTTTTTTTTGAGACAGAATTTCATTCCATCACCAGGCGCCAGGCTGGAGTGCAGTGGCGTGACTTTGGCTCACTGCAACCTCTGCCTCCTGGGTTCAAGCAATTCTCCTGCCTCAGCCTCCCGTGTAGCTGGGACTACAGGCGAGTGCCACCATACCCAGCTAAGTTTTTTGTATTTTTTTTAGAGAGGGGGTTTTACCTTGTTGGTCAGGATGGTCTCGATCTCTTGACCTCGTGATCCACCCGCCTCAGCCTCCCAAAGTGCTGGGATTACAGGCGTGAACCACTGTGCCCGGCCTTGTATTTCTTAAATGAGTATAAAATATAGAAGAAGCATTACATGAAATTATGCTCATTAAATGAAAATGGGTGGAAAATTGTTCTCCTTCCTGAAAACATGAGCAGGAGCCATGGCTTGCATGAAGATGAGGTTAAGGTTAAGGTTAATGTTAACCGTATGTTAACCTGTAGTATAAATTTCCTTTACAAATACTGAGGGGGAAGGAAATGAAAGGAAAATAATGATTATTCTTGTATTCAATGATTTCTTTGTTTCCTAAATAATTGGCACCTTGGTGGTAGTCTCAGAATTTACCCCCCATTCACTATGACTAATATAGGACCTGAAGTAACAAAGAATGTTTGAAGGCTATTGTATTAGTTTCTTGGGACTGCCATAATAAATAATTGCAAGCCGGACAACTTAAACAATACAATTTATTGTCTCATAGTTCTGGAGACTAAAAGTCAGAAATCAAGCTTTCAGCAAATCAAAGGTGTCACTTTTTGAGGGTTGTAAGAAAGAGTCTGTTCCATTCCTCTCTTAGTGTCTGGTGGTTTACTGGCACTCTTTGGCGTCCCTGGGCTTGCGGATGGCTATTTTCTCCCTGTCTTCATATCACCTTCCCTCTGGGCATGTCTGTGTCTGTGTCCAAATTTCCCCTTTTTCTTAAAGACGTAGGTCCATTCTAATGAGCCCATTTTAACTTAATCATATGCAAAAACCCTCTTTCCAAATAAGGTCACATTCACAGGTGCTGGGAGTTAGGACTTCAACCTTTTTTAGGGGGGGACACAATTCAACCCATAACAACTTTTTTTTTTTGAGACCGAGTTGCCCTTTGTCATCCAGGCTGGAGTGCCGTGGCACGATCCCGGCTCACTTCAACCTCCATCTCCCAGGTTCAAGTGATTCTTCTGCCTTAGCCTCCTGAGTAGCTGGGACTACAGGTGTGCACCACCTTGCCTGGCTAATTTTTGTATTTTTAGTAGGGACGGGGTTTCACCGTGTTAGCCAGGCTTGTGTCTCAAACTCCTGGCCTCAAGTAATTCACCCACCTTGGCCTTCCAAAGTGCTGAGATTACAGGCATGAGACACGTAACAACTATCTTTGAAGAAGTCTCTTTGATTTTATTAAGAACAATTACCTTTACCATGCTGAGAGAGTTAGACAAAAATGCCTGTTCATGCTTGGCTTACAGAAAGACACTTGCCCACATTTTACTGTGAATTCTAAAGGCCTCTTCCAATTCTTGCTGCTACTTTTGAAAAGGACTTTGTCTATGTGATTATTCTATGGTTTAAAGTAATATCAGATAGACCATGTCTAGAGTCCTGGTACTTCATGCCATGCCTGAAACATCTTAAGTTATCTAGATTTTATTACTATGTATACCCTTGCTTGTAGGAAAGAAGTGATAAGGAAAACTGGGGACATCACAGGTATCCAGAAACAACAGAAAAATATAGAATATCTATTATAAAACTAGATAGCAGGTCAAGACTATTTTGTTCCCTTGAGGAGAATGTGTTATGCTGAAGATCTACAAAGGAATGAACAATATTCAGAAGTGTTTCATTGCTGGCATCCATAGCATCAGGCATCCATAGCATCAGGCATCCATAGCATCAGACATCCATAGCATCTGTCATCCATAGCATCTGGCATCCATAGCATCAGACATCCATAGCATCTGGCATCCATAGCATCAGGCATCCATAGCATCTGGCATCCATAGCATCAGACATCCATAGCATCAGACATCCATAGCATC